>CM052340.1:875132-888387 GCA_028455595.1 Lasioglossum vierecki | reverse complement strand
GGGGCGGCGATTATGGAACAGGTCTGGGGGATAGGGAAGAGGAGGTTCGGAAAAGATTGGGGGAGGAGATTGTTGCTGTTCGATAAACTGATTTGGTCGGTAATTAGTTACGGAGTAGAAATTTGGGGTTGGAAAGAAAGGGAAGGTTTAGAGAGGCTGCAGAAAAGGTACTTGAAATGGGTACTAGGGTACTCCAGTAGGTGTACTCCAGGTTACTTAGTAAGGAAAGAACTGTAAAGGGATCTGTTGAGGAGGAAGGCAGGGTTATGAAGGGCGTAGGGGTATGAAAAGAAGTTAAGGGAGGGTAAAGGAGGGGAGCTAGCACGGATGTGTTGGGAAGAGATAAGGAGGAGGGATAGGATGGGGAGGACTAGGGGACGGATGGGAAAGGGAGAGAAAGGAATTTATTTTGGGGCAAGGGTGGTCGTTGGAGGAATGGAGTGATTTCGTAGAGGGGAAGATAGAGTTGGTAAGTGGGGAGATAGTAAAAAGAGAGGGGGTAAGGCAAAGAAAGGAGAGGTGGGAGAGAATAGAAAACTATAGGTCAAACATATGGTATGGGAGGATAAAGGGGGAAGGACTGCCGGGTTACTTAAAGAAAAGGTGGGGGGAGAGTAGGTGGCAAAGGGTGGCAAAATATAGACTAGGGAATGAGATGGTGGGAGAGAGATATTGGTTGAATGAAGACAGGAGAAAATATAGAGTGTGTGGATGGGAAAACGAAACTTGGGAGCATGTGTGGGAAGTATGCATGAGAGTGGATGAAGATAAAGGATGGCAAGGGAGAATGTGAGAAGTGTTAGAAGATGAAGGAGGGGGGAGGAATTGTTGAGGAGGATAGATGATTGGAGAATGGGATTGGGAATGAATGGGAATGAAAGATATGAATGGGATGAATGTGAAAGACCGGAAAAGGAAGTCCGCGGATTGGGGAGGGGGGATTTTTTAGGAGGGAGGAGGGGAAGGGGGAAGACTCAGGGGGGAATAGAGATCATTGTATATGTATAGTAGGTTTATTCTGCGGGTATGTCTCTCTCTCTCTCTCTCTCTACGGCGTTTCTTAAGTTAAGGTTAGATGTAAATTAGTTTTAAGTATCTAGTAAGTTTGTATATACGGCGAGTGTGAAGAGAGGGTGGATGTAAAATTGTAACCCCAAGGGGAACAAATAAAGTCATACATACTTCGCGGCGCACGGTTTAGGAAGCATTGAGTTAAGTTAATTTCATTCTTATCCTTATGCGAAATGTTAAAAATATTGTGGATTTAGATTGTTAGGGAAGGGGAGTACAAGAGGAGGGCATATAGTACGAAGGAGAACTAATATAAATAGTGACTATTCTAAATCGGTTTCTCTCTCTCTCTCTCTCTCTCTCTCTCTCTCTCTCTATCTACCTATCTCTATCTCTATCTCTCTATTTAGAATAAGTGTAGTTTTAAATTAGTTTGTAAGATAGACATGAATGATGAAGGAAAAAATAGTAAAAAATTGTAACCCTAAAGGGAGTGAATAAAGTTATACATTGTCGATTTCGATTAGCTCACCCAGGCTTTCACAGAGATAGTGATGAACCTCTTGGTGGGCAGCTTCAAGTTCATCACTTCAGCATACTGCACCTTGATCTTCCACGGGATGTGCAGTTTTAAGAAGTATGTTTTTCCATCAAAAGAGTTCTCTTTCGGTTCCAATTCCAATTGCAAACCCTCCTTCAATAGATTTTGCTGGAATATACGTCTCTGATCTTGACGACGCGTCTCTATCTCGGTCATCACTGTGTTAGCGTCTTCGTGGTACACTAACACCATATCGATCCGTCTTCGACCATCGCTATGAATAAATTTGTACATCTAATAATTAGACTCCGAATTTTATGCATTTATAACGAACATGAACAAGTGCAATTTAAAACAGTGAAAACATTTAAAGAGTATTAATATATTATTTTCATCGCATTGAAATTATTAATGAAAAATATAAGTTTATATTTAGCTCCTATGTCTTGCAATTGGTAATTTGGTGAAAAAAGGAAAGGTGTTTTGCAATTAATATAGAAAATTATTATTTTACATAAAAATCCGAAGTACGCGCAGTCCTCATTGTTTTAAAATTAAAGTATTAGGTTGTAACGAACTTCATAGCGTTTTTTAAATCAAAATTAAAAAATAAAATTAAGATATTTTGTAGATTTATCGAATAACATGATAAGTCACCTAAAAAAATGGCGAAAAGAAATAGAAGAGAATGGAAATTTGAGTTTTACTTTAAACAAGCTACGAACTTTCGTTTTTTCGTAGAATTATACATTCTACAATTTTATGAGTTCTGAAAAATTCGAAAGAAGGGTGGAATATAAAATTCGACAGAATTTAGTATAATTTTTATTTTTTGAGATCTGCAAAGACTATTACCATTGAAAGCAAGATTGTATTTTATACTCGGCTTTCTTCGAATTCGTCTATAGAAATTGAAAATTGCATAAACATTCACAATCTACTTATCATGTTCATTTCATGTTCTGTAGAATTACTTCGAGCTTGATTAACTATTCATTTGTTTATCGCTTCCACTTATTATGATCTCGAGTGTACCAACGTTATTATGATCAATATCAATTTCCACTTAATTAATTGTCCAGAGTATTTCACTATCAACAATCAACACGCATATTGTTGTTTTCCGCTTTGTGATTGGCATCATACGTATACAATAATAACTTTGTTCATACATAATTTTGGTAGATATTCAAAATGATGCAAATGGAAAATTATCGTACAGTTTTGAGCTTTTCCTTTAACCCTCAACGGTCTCTCATTTTATGAAGTGAGTCCGTCCCTCGGTGTCAAATTGATACAGTACACAGTGCGGCATGCAATGGACAAAAATCAAAATAATCATGGTTTCATTTTAATCTAATTATCCTACAAAATCATCAGTCAGCAAGTAAGGAATGTATATGTAAAAAGTAGTATCCAAGAAATTCAATAGGGGATCAGTAACAGCCAAGAGTTTATTGTAGTATAAATACTAAAAAGTTAGATTACTCGTACCCTAATTGCTCTTCTAGGTTCGTTTTTGTTTTAAACTGTTTCTTACAACTTAGGCAAGGAGATTTGACTAGAGGTATGCACAATTTTAACTGGCAATTTAGGAATTGCATTTTTTCCTTAAAATGCAATTTACAAAAAGACGGTTCAAAACATCCTATAATTTTGGCTGTTCCGTATCAACAAGATGTTTTAGTATATTGCTATATAATTTTTTTCTGCGATAAATTGCAAGACTCGATGTTATTTAATTTTTGTTAGAGAAATGCATTCGTAATCGCAATTTGGTTAAAATAAATTATTATGCATTATAGTAGATATAATTAAATTTAACCATATAATTAAAAAATATTTACGACAAAAGTTGTACAGTATACAGTTGACAACAAATTGCAATAACAACTAATCATAAAAAACTTTATTAAAAAAAATTAGAATAAACTTTTTTACTAATGGAACCTTATATTTTTGGTGCATTAATCGATACATTTTTATATTCCCTTTAAAAAATTATTAAGGTACTTAGGTCAAAAATTGATTAGGTGAGAAGTTATGATTTTTGTCTCGAATGTCCATTTACACGCAAAATAAAAAGAAAGTCAATGTTTTTGTTAGTCAAATTGATGAGTTAGCATTACATCTTAGGTCTTTCGGTTATGTATTCCACATTAAATATATAAAAGTCACACGAATTTTCGGGAAAATTTAACTACAAATAACGGAACAGTTTAACTTATTTCGGGAAAACTGTGTGGATTTGACACGAGGGACGGTTGAGGGATAAAAAGAAATGGTAGCAGCGAATAGATCGATCGAATTTATACCGTAACGGTGCGGTAAGACAAAAATCGAAATCGGCTGGGACAGAAATAATACACTCACTACGGAAACGTATTAAAAGATAAAATCACAATTCCGCGATTCACCGATGGTATCGACGGTATATGGGACACGATGGGAAAATTAATTATGTAAAAGCAGTTTTTACGGGTGTCCACGGCTTTCAAATATAGCGTGCGTCGTCTAATAATAAAAATGGCCTTTAGGAAACGGTCTATCCGTTGTCTACCATTATAGCAGGGCACTTATGCACACACGACCGTGACACGAGTGAAATGTTATACTCCTGTGTTGTGAAATGAATGCACTGAGCTTCGGGTTTTCAATCGTTTAATCATTCACGAGAAATTTTCTCTGCGAACGGTCGCAAGTGAACTGGTAATTTTACTTTGTTCCGTACGAAGTTTGCCCGGTATGTTCTTGAAATGATAATTTATAGCAAATTGCTAGTCGTATCAATATCCCGTATATCTATTTACGTACATTCCTAACTGCAATTTACTATTATTCGTAAAGGTTAAAAAGAAAACGTCATCTACCAAAATATCCTTAAATGTTTCATTGCAAAGTTACAACCAGACTATTGTGGATCCTTACGCACATTAGATTATTTTCTAAGAAGACAGCGGCTCTTTATACAAAATAAAAATTGTCTACCTGAATTCCAACAAACTGGAGGGAAATAGAAAATTATTTTCTGCCTGAATACGTTTACTAAGCAGAAAATAATTCAACATTTTTGCCATAATTGAATGAAATCTGCTGTCTATTTATGAGCATCAGTATCATTGTTACTGTACATGTTTTTTTTCTGTTTTGAAAAATGTTTAACAAATCTACATGACCATGATGTATGTAAAAATTGATTGTGTTTAAATGTGAATTTATCGATTTATGCGCACTTTAATCGTTTGAACACGCTCTACGTATATTTTAATCTACCAGCAGATAAATTAGTGATTGCATTTTATTTCTTACATACCGGAAGTATAGCGTTTCTGGATCTAGTTCCAATTGTGTAGACGAACCCTTGTGCAGTAAGACGTCGTCTCTTGGTATCTCGTCCGGAAATATAGGCGAATCAATCAATGGCGGACTAAGGTTTGGCGTGTCGGATGATAGTTTCGGACCTGTAATAACAACGTATTATATTCCGATAACAACAATCGGAAACGCAATAAATGTTGTTATGTTTCACTGTTTTAGCGATGTGACAGATAATTAGAGGTGAGCATTATTTGGCGAAACAAATATTTTAAATACTATTTAATATTTTAAACTTTATTTTGCTTAAAGAAAATAATATTTTAAAAAAGATATACAATTTCGAAAATAAAATATTTGTATTTTAATAACCAAATTAATAATAATTTGTATTTTAAGAACCACAAAATCGAATATTTCTATTTTAATAATCTACAACAAAAAATAGAATATTGTATTTTTTGTGTCTACTGAGGATTCTCGATAAACATACAATGTATTTTATCACCAGGAAACTATTTCTACTCATAAATCTATTGAACGCGAACCATTATTTCCAGCAATAATACTTAAAATTAAAATTGAAAATAAAGACAAAGTCGAAATATTTTAAATATTCTTCAAATAAAATACTATTTTCAAATACTTATTTCAAAAATTACTGCCTCAAATAAATTATTTTATTTTCAAAATTGTACACGTACTTTAAAGTAAATAGGATTATTTATTATTTACTATTTAAAATACTATTTTCCCCAGTTCTGCAGATAATACAATTTTGTCAACTTCCACTGTTACATCACTGTCTTCCACTCACAGAATTCTGTTAGACGTAGTTATTTCAAGTAAGTGATTTCCAATTGATTTTGTTTTAAAATTCGTAATAATTTCTACAACCTTTAGATCAGAATAACTTTTGTATAAATGGATTAAACGATTTCAATTTCTCCGTAAGGCGACAAGAATTAGTTTTGTAAATGACGTCTAATAAATATATATAAGTTGAAAAAATGCATTTGATCGGAATTGTGATAAACAATAGTATAAATTGATTTTAACAACGTTTTCAGCTGAGCTAATAACGAACATTTAAAATATTTGTTTTGTAAACTCGAATTAATTATACTATACGTTCTGAAAATTTCATTGATTATTCATTAAATAATGTAATAATACTGAAATTTCATTGTTCAACTTATTTATTAGACTTCTTTTAGAAGTCGTTTGGTTCGTTCTTAAATTAATTGTTCCAATTTAAAATGTGTGGAAAGAGCAGTGGCGGCACAAGTCAAGTGGAGGCCCCAAGCGGTAAAAATTTCGGGGCCCTCGAACTCAAGTTAGAAATAGAATTGCAAGAAGAAAACTCATAAATTTAATTTTTCGTAAATAAATTGAATTTATGTAAAGAAAAATGAATGCTGCAAATTCGGGGACCAGTGGCGACTCGAGTCAAGTAGAAGCCCCAAGTGGTAAAAATTTTGGAGTCCTCAAACTCGAGTTAGAAATAGAAATTCGAAGAGAACTCTCCTAAACTTATTAACAAAAAAAAGTAATGAAAATATTTCATAGCGTTACACATTAAATAAATTTCTTTGAAATACGGGGGCCCTATGGTATCCTGGGGCTCCACGCGGCCAGTTACTCCGCTTACCATTAGATCCGCCACTGGGATACAGTTATGTTCCTTACTGTATATTTGTGGACAACGAGGAAATTCTTGTCGAATCTAAACTCTTCATTCGATTCTAATCTTCATACGACTAAACTAATTTTTTTGCAATTTGAAGCAACTTGGATCAAATTGCATTGTGCTACCATCAGTACTACGCATATGACGCACAGTGGGCAATTCGGACGAAATCGGTGACAAAATCAAAGAACTTTCGTTAGAAATGAGATAGAGCGAAGAAATTTTTTTAAAAATTAAAGTTGAACCTTTATAGAGTATGGAAAAATAAAGAGATTATGATACGAACGTTTTTTAACCTTGATAAAATTCGTTAAACTTGCATAATTTCAGGAAATTGGTGGTTTTTCCAATTCCACGCAATTTTTTTTTAACATACTATATATTATTTTCCGTAGATTTTTTCACGCTGATTTTAAATCTAGTCTCAAAATTTGTCTACGATCTCCAGATTTTACAAGGAGTCGAATTATTGGTAAAAATTTATTTTATAAGGTTAAAAAACGTTCGTACTATAATCTTCATAATTATACCATATTCCGGAAAATTTCCGCTATAATTTAAAAAAAGTTTCATCGCTCTATCTGATTTCTATCGAAAGTTCTTTGATTTTGTCGCTGATTTCGTCCGATCTACTCACTGTGTAACGTATGTGACAACACGTTTAAATATCGTCAAGAACTTTCTATTTTGCGTTGTTTCAGGAAATCGTTCAACAGCGATTAGACGGTCGCGGAAACTTTATAATCCTACTGATGTGCATACATTATTACAGTCCGCAATTCGTGACATACTGACATTCGCATGCATATTGATCGTAGTTTATTGACTTATACCTATTTCAACCATTACCAGACCAACGTCACCGTCAGTAACCTTCCATACGCAATTATTTATCACTTACGTGTTTCTCTAACTTATACAAAGTAAAAGTATTCTTCCAATTTCACAGTTTCCTCATTAAAATATCGCAGTGTAATTGAAACCAGAGGTGGGCATTATTTGGCGAAACAAACATTTTAATTTTAAATACTATTTAATATTTTAGGTAATTAGAATTAATTTTGCGGCGCACTAATATTTTAGATTTTATTTTGCTTAAAAAAAATAGTATTTTAAATAACATGTACAATTTTGTAAGAAACTATATTACTTGCCACATTCTCGTTTTATTTAATATTAACTATTTCTACTCATAAATCTATTGAATGCGAACCATTATTTTCAACAATAATATTTCAAATTAAAATTTTAAATAAAAACGAAGTTCAAATGTTTTCAATATTCTTTAAATAAAATACTATTTTCAAAAATTACTGCCTCAAATAAATTATTTTATTTTCAAAAATTGTACACATATTTTAAAATAAATAGTATTATTTATTATTTACTATTTAAAATACTATTTTCCCCAGCTCTGATTGAAACTTCCATTTCCGACGATTAATTTAATCATTAGATTGAATCAATTGTCCATTTTTCATCGATTAACTTTTTTAATCGTACACATTAATCAATCAATCTTGATTAACATTTTAATCGATTAATGCCCAACTCTGGTATTAACTGACTTTTGTTATCGATTCGTATTTAGACACAGCTCACCAAAGGCGTCTCTAGCGGTCAAGTTCGTTCCAGAAGGGTAGACACTAGACTTGGAACATTGTCTGTTCAATTTCGGCGATCCAGGTAGTATACCGTTCTTGGTCGTTTCGTACAAGTTGTCTTTGTTATTCGCGATCATCACTTGCATATTTTTGTTTATCGTCGACGAATTTGAATCTGCCGAGGATCTGGCCTTCTGAGACGTCGAAGATGCTGAATTTGTTTGCGATGCTGCATTATCCTGTCTCGTCTTCAACGGGGACCTGCCCGCGCTGTGATCGTCGTTGTTTGCAATCCTGGGAGACAAACTTTGCCCCCCATTATGGATGCTCTAAAACATAAACAGCAATTTATTCGTTTCAGGCCTGATTTTTCATAGATGTCGCAAAACTGTACGGCATAGCGGAGTGTAAAAAATTATACAGTCACCATTCTTTTCTAATTGTAGAAAATAATGTCATAAGAAATGATGGTTGTTCTTCCGTTTACGGTTCACCTCAGGATTCGATGAAATTTTGAAAATAGGTTCTTTTTTTACTAAAATGACGATTGCCAGAAGGATTTTTGGCGAATCGAAAATTTTTTTTATCATTTCAATGCCCGAATTTCAAACCCGAAAAGTTTATTTATTATTTAGTTTTATTTTAGTTATATTATTATTTATTAGAATGAGTTGTGGTTAGGTTGTGGTGGGGGCGGAATACATAATTACCTTATGTATGTATCACTCTAAATTAAAGAGGATTCGCTTATATGTAGATCATATGTGTGAATTTTTATGGTGCTATGAGGTGAACTAGGTTGGCGATGATCCATTTTTACAATTAATTGAAGATATTCTATATAAAATAAAAAGTCGATAAGTCGGTAAGGTAAAGTGCGACATTGAAAAGATAAAAAAATTTTTTTCGACTCGCCAAAAATCCTTCTGGCAATCGTCATTTTAGTCAAAAAAGAACCTATTTTCAAAATTTCATCGAATTCTGAGGTGTACCGTAAACGGAAGTTTCGCTGAAATGATTGCCTAGATATCTTTAACAGAACATGTACAGTAATCCCTTGATTCTTATCCAAGGGACTGTTCCTTTTTTTTTCTTTTTTTGTTTAAGGGCGGTGGGGGAATGCTCTTACGCACACCCTCCCCTACGGTGATGGTTGGGGAACGTAGTGTGGGACTTGGCTCTCCCCTCGGATTTAATCGGGGGGATTATAATTGCTTATTGCAGTCTACCGCCTATACCCACTAAACCCCACCGCCCAGGGCCTTTTGAGGGACCTTTTCCTCAACCCTTTAGGCATGTCCCCTCCATCACTGGACCGCTGTTCGCATTACTTGGTGATGAAGGGTTATCCAAGGGACTGTTCCTGGAGCGGACAAGAATCGCGGTGATAATTTGTAATTTTGATTTACGGCTGGCTCTACCGCTCCGATCGCGCTGAGCGAGACTACAATAGAAGCCCACGTGTTCTCACAATGTAATGCCAATTCTAAATGGTTTATTTTGTATTATTTTTTTATGAGAATTTTATTGGCTTGTTTCTGGCATTATTCTGATTAAAACAAGACCAAACACGATATACTTTGGCCCATATTTACTCTACATGTGAAGCATAATGTATAATTTATGATACGTTCAACATATGCTATAGCATATGTTTAAATAAATTTCTTTTTCCCATACGAAACTTTATACGTACACCACTAAATAAAATTGAAATTATATCGTGTTTGGTCTTGTTGTAATCAGAAAAATGGCAGGAATAAATCAGTAAAATCTCATTAAAAAGTAATGAACATTAAGATGTTTGAACATTCGACTCATTGTGTTACTGTAGTAGTGTTCACACTGATATACCCGGGTCGAGAACAATAGCCGCCGCCCTGCGGCGCGACACAGCGGTGACGGGTAGTGGAGTGAGTTGGCATGGACAAGAATCAAGTCGTCCAACCTAGGACAACTTGCTAGGGTTTACTGTATTACAGTAGGAGCCACAGAAATCTAATCGAAACATATGTATCGATTACATTTAAGACTCGGTACATTTAGCGTTAAAGAATACAGCTTTGTTAATCAAGTCGACTGACAAGAACACGCGTGGACTTGGGATCGAGACAGGGAGTCGGGTGTAGTACGCACAGTAGGTCCCCGGCTCCCTACCTTGATCAAGTTGGATAAGTAGTGGGGCGGCTTATTAGTCGTCCCGGGAGTGGAGTACTTTTTTTAACGGGTATTGGGCCGACGACGACCATCAACATCCCGTACTACGTACGGAAAAGTATTTTTTCTGACCACTCCCTTAAAAAAAAGCTTTGTTAAACAATTTACTAGGGGATAATGAAATTTCTGGAGAAATTTTATGAAATTTTTCACGGTACGTTTAGTGTTAAACAATGTAGCTTTGTTAATCAATTATTTTTTACAATTAAAATGAGAAACCCCTTTTGGCTTAGAAATCAATAACCCCTAACATTTACCTCAATTACCAGCTACTTCCCCTCAAATTTTAAATTATATTAAATAACTAAATGTATATAAATGTACCTAATTTATATGATTATTTAAAATTTCCGCTGAAATTTTATTACACCCTAGAAAATTGATTAACAAACCTGCATTCTTTAACGCTAAACGTACCGAGTCTTAAAAGTAATCGATACATATGTTTCCTTATGAAAATTGAAAGATTGATTTCATTTAGATTTTCTGTAGCTCCTGCTGTAATGCGTGTTCTACTATAAATATATCTACACAATCATTTCTTATGACGTCATTTTTATTATTTCAATAACTGTAGAATAGAAAAACTGGAGCCGATCATTTTAACCGGTGGCGATAGTGTTTAATGTTAAAATTAAACAATTAAATTTTATTTTTAAATCGGTCACGAAATAATGTAATCATCTAATAGAAATTAATTGATTAGAGCATGGGGATATTATGATGTGACGGTATACATCGTGAGCAAAGCAGTATTTTTAGTGATTTGTACAATAATCGTTCGATACTTGTAACGCATTATTGCACAGAGAATTTGCTCATAAAAAATTCAGTTTTCAGTGAAAAACGTATGTGTAATTTTCCCACTACGTGTTGTATCCGTTTAAATGAACAGCTGAACAGTGTTTTATGCATGTTTCATGCGTTTGCTTAATATGTACTGTGCGTGTCAACATAGCGTGCGTTCATCGGCGAGCTATAACAATTACGAGAATTTCATTCTTTTAAACGATCGATAAAACCAGCAATATTTTCGTTCCAGCCTACATTTTACGCGACTGCTCGACAATTCCCAGACTACTTCATACCTATTCTGTTGTTATATTATAGATAAGTAATTAGATGTATACCATCTAAATACTGTGCAGTGGTCAAATAGATCTATTTTTCCGATTATTAGCAACGACGCGACGTGATGCGTGAAATAGATAGGTACAACGGAACAGAGCTGAGCATTATTTGGCGAAACAAATATTTTAAATACTATTCAATATTTTAGACTTTATTTTGCTTAAAGAAAATAGTATTTTAAATGAGATATACAATTTCGAAAATGAAATATTTCTATTTCAACAATCAGAACCACAAAATCAGATATTTCTATTTTAACAATGGCAACCACAAAATCAAATATTTCTATTTTAATAATCTGAACACACAAAATAGAATATTGTATTTTTACTTATACGTAATTTAATATTTCTTATCTTAGCAATAATTTAAAGAAGAAATGGTACTTGATATAAGAAACTATATCACTTGCCATATTCTCGCGTTATTTAATATTAACTATTTCTACTCATAAATCTATTGGATGCGAACCATTATTTTCAGCAATAATATTTAAAATTGAAATTGGAAATAAAGACAAAGTTCAAATATTTTCGATATTGTTCAAATAAACTACTATTTTCAAAAGTTACTGCATCAAATAAAATATTTTATTTTCAAAATTGTACACATACTTTAAAATAAATTGGATTATTTATTATTTACTATTTGAAATACTATTTTCCCCAGCTCTGCAACAGAAGGTACTCTCGATTATTCGCTACTTCTCGTCGCACGATAACAATGGCAACTGAAGATTCCATGCACTTATAAGCCACACGCGAAAATAATAACAACAAAATGAAACATTCAGTTATAGCCTCGGTATCGCTGATCACTTTGTAATTTTTTTTATTACCGTAGATAATTTTCTATTTTCTACCCGTTTACATGAATTCATTATTGAACACATTCCTGTATTAACTAGGTTATCGTATAAGTTCCTCGTGTTGCTACAGCAAATTAATATGAAGTTGGTCAAGGTGTTATTTTTAATTTACTTTATTTCGCTGATGAAATCGCTGCCTTGTCGATCATGGTTTGTATATAGGAATTTAGTCAATGAGCAATCTCTATTTTATAGGTAATGCAAATCGATGGTGTGTTCTATACTTAGACCGTGGATTTTATGCAATTTTGACGAAAACGAGTGGGTGTAATTTAAAACAGTAAAAATATTGGAAGAATTTAAATTTTAGAAGTTAGAGGAAGAATTTAAATGTTATTTTCCATGTATTGACTATATTAAGGTAGACAATAAATTTTTGTTTCACCTCAATTTGATGAAATCCAGGTTAAAGTTTTTATTTTGCATAAAAGTCTGCGGTCTATCTATGTACATCCGTTAGCATATAGTGCATAATATTGTATACACTTTCTGATTGTTGATGCATTAGTTTATCGGTACAGTTATCACAGAAATACATTATTGGAAATACACATAATTGTACATGTTGCGATTGGTGTGCAATATACATGCCAACTAAAAAATTTTTAACTGATTTGTAACAAACTGAAGTGAAATAGAAACTTATTTTCTTTCAATATGTTTAACCCATTCCCAACAATATCGTGTTTGACTCGTGACGACGATTCTGAACAGCATCTAATAAATATGTGTGCTACTAACTTCCTTTAAACGTAAATTAAATTCTACTTTGGTTTTGTTAATGTACAGCTATTGAAGAATATTCAAGCATACAATAGTTATACAGGGTGTCCCAAAATTCGTGTACTTCCCGGAAATGGGAGGTTCCTTGGGTCATT
>CM052340.1:859778-870303 GCA_028455595.1 Lasioglossum vierecki | reverse complement strand
CGACATTGATTTTGCATTACGCATTTTTATTATTACGTATATGTGTTGATCTGGAACTTGTACAATATCTTCAGAATATGGTAAAACAAGTTTAAATTAAACCAAAGGGATCGTTCAAGGAATATTAAAAATCATTTTCTTCCAGTCAATATTTATACGCTTTGCGACATTGATTTTGCATTCCTATTGTTACGTATACGTGTTTACCTGGAACTTGTACAATATCTTCGAAATATGGTAAAACAAGTTTAAATTAAACTACAGAGATCGTTCAAGGGACATTGATAATTATTTTCTTCCAGTCAATGTTTACACGTTTTCTGCAACATTAATTTTGCATTTTGCAAAAAGAAAATCGTTTTTCTTTTATATTTCAATAGGATATATATATATCAAATGGAAGCTTAACCCTCGTAGGATAAGGTCTAATAACACATAAATAGTAAGGTGGGGTCTCTTAGACCCTGACAAATGAATTTCGTAAATAGCCTCGTTTTTAATAAATTTGGGATAAAGAATATCACAGGATAAAAAGTAAACAAACAGATTTAATTTTATTCATATAAATATTCTTTTAAAAAATCTGAAGCTGGGATATCTGAGACCTCACGTTACCTTGCGAAGGTTAAAAATATTCTTTTACGCAAGAATCATGAAGGAAATAATTAGATTTTGTTATTGAGAGTAAGTTGTTGGTTTAAATTCTTTTAAATATTTATCAACAATTATGGAATAATCATCAGTAGATAATGCGTTGATAACAAGAGAATAAAAGTATGATGAAGTAATAAAAACATGAATTTACTTTATAGAACTAAAGGAGAATGTGAAAGAAGTTCTAACCAATCTCTGTCAGCGTAATATTCCAAGCATAAAGAAATTAGCGTATCTCAATGCAATTGTTAAACTGGTTGGTGAGAATGATTCACCAGATTATGGATATTCTATTGACGATGTCTTCTGCTGGTATGAACTCAAGAATATTTATTATTAGACAGTGGATCTTTATGCATTTATGGCTCCTGAAAATTGTCAATAAATATAAAATTAAATATAAAAAATTCGACAGAGTTTAGTACGAGTTTTCTTTATTTCTAATCTACAAATACTACTACCACTGAAAACAAGATTTTAGTTGATTCCACTTTCATAAAATTCGTTTAGAAAAATTGGAAAATACATAAATATCTGCAGTCTACTTATTACATATAACATAAGATTATTAATTTCTACTATTACATTGTGTATTAATGTGTTATAGTCTCCGTGTGGGCCTTGTCCATGAAGCAACAGAAGTTCGTGCTGCTGCATTGCGAGCAGTTCGATATATGCTCAAGAAAGAGCAAGATGTTATTGCAATTAACAAATTGCAGTACCCATACTTTGTGGCTCGCAGTATGGATGTTAATATGGTATGGATGCTACGAAACGAAATGGAGGGGCTGCAAGCTCTTAGACTGGTTAGACGAATTCTAGTATTAGCTCCAAAACATTTTAGTCCTATTTTAGCAAGATCTTTAATCAGCCTGATAAATGGAGGAATCGAAGAAAAAGATGGAGCATTTCGAGCATTCTTGGCAACTTTATGCGAGTTGGGAGTTTTAAATTCAAGTTTATTAATCAGTTGTGGAGGAATCGGTGCTCTTCGAAGAGCTGCAATGACTGGACAGAGTCCTGCTATAATTGAATCTGTTGTAGGAGTTTTATTAAAATTATTAAATACTCCAGAAACTAGAAGCAGCGTTTCTCTTCTATGTTTCGCAGCTCCCTATTGCGAGTTACATTCGTTGAACATAGATGGAACAAAAGAAGAACGAGAAAGATTCGCAGCAAGTAAATTAGCATTATTAAGTATACTAAGATCTTACTCCGGTGTTCTACATTTCTGTCGACCAGACGACAATTCAGGTCTGAAAGCTATAGCGGATATATTGTATGTTGAACAACTTGAAGTAAGAGGTGCTGTATTAGAATTACTTTACGAATTGTTGGATCTACCATTACCCACATGGACGGACGAGCCTGACGTTGCTCTTGCTGCAGTAGATCCCAGCAGAACACGCGATTCGTGGAAATTATCAGAAGGTTTTGTCGCTGCCGAGGGAAAATATATCTTACCATCTTTATCATCACGCTGTCCGAACATAACTGAAATTCATTTAGCATTGTTGGTCTATGCTTTATTGGAGTGCGGTTTACACCATGCCCTCGCAGAGACTATTGTCTCTACCGACACTTTTATTTCTGTGCGTGCTGCTGTTCTCTTAGGTGCGTTACTGCACCTCGCACATTCTTTACTGCCATCTGAAGTATGTGATCTCACGCCACCGTTGCCGAATTTATTAGAACATGCGAGTGCTGGAAAGCATCAAGCGTTAGCAGCCGTAACTATTCTGGAACGAATGCATACAATGATGCGTCGAAGACCGGCGCCAGCTAGTTTATTTCTTGATAAAATTCTACAAGCGGGTACATGGTTGAGACCGACCTTACCAAGACGTCAACGAACTTCCAGTAGACACTGGCTGCGCAGAGAATCACCAACCACGCCTCTTTTAAAGGATGCTCAAGTACTCAGCTCGAAAGACGCGCTTGCATGGAACTGGCCAGTGGTACGATCTATATTACGTTCACGAGAAGATATCATGCGAACTCTTCATGATTCCGATCACAGACTGTTCATGAAGAGGCTTGTGCGTTACTTTAAACCGTGTTCAAATGGATATAGTAGGATAGAGTTAGCGACAAATGCCAATTTAGCACGAGAAGCAACATTAGCTGGTTGTGAATTATTGAACTGTTTATTGGAGTTACACGAACCGGAAGGTTCGAAATTATTGAGCGAGTTGATCGGAGACATAGCTGAGCAAATCACCTGTTTACGAACAGCTCAATCTGCTCACGAGTGTCTATTTTCACCTCGACATATGTCTACCACTTGTTGTCAGAAGTATTTTCTATTTCTCGGACAATTGAGTCAATCGGCGAAAGGGACTGTCATTTTGAATGGATTTAATTTATTAGAAAAGTTGCAAAACTTAGCTTTAGCCACTAATCATGACTGTTACGTTAAACTTATAGTTTCGAGCTTAGACTATTCCAGAGACGGACCTAATAGGAAAGTAATGACTAAAATTATTACTGGAGCAGCATCGGAAGGTACAAGACTATACGCTACACAGTTCCTTCGATTGATACTCAGAGCCAGAATGTCTGATGCCTATAAATGGGCAATAACATTGCTAACAGCTAGGTTGTCTGACTCCAGTAAGACTGTAGCATTAACTGCTTTAGAGGCATTACACGAAGCTTGCGAAGAGCCAGAATATTTAGAAACTCTGTTGCAGCAAGAAGGCCAATCTCGAGATTGGAGTAAATGGCTTGAAGAGTTAGGTGACAAAGGTTACTTGTTAAAAATTCGTCTTTATTCTCTTCACCAAGGCTTCACAACACTTTCCTCTCCCGTCGAAGAATTAGAAAAATGGATCTGTCCCAATGGTTTCGCAGAGAGATATGTTGGCTTAATAGAAGGAGAAATCCACGATTGTTTAACGCGCCGTCAAAGAGACGAAACTGGAAGTTATCACAGAAGAACGACCAATGTTCCCATGACACCACATGATATTTTCATTTTACCACACTTAGTAGGACAATTGGCACAGCATGATCTAGGCATGCAGTTACTGTTACGACGGAATGTAATACAACGCTTTGCTCGAGTGGTGCAACGGTTCAGAATGGAAGTGGGTAGTACAGACTCGGAATCGAACTCGAGATGCACGAAAACCAATTGTTCCATTAGCGATGACGTTTGCATCATGTCGGAAGAATCTAGTACGGACGAGACAGTAGAATCGAATAGATTGGAAACAATAATGGACTCTGAAGTCGCGGAAACAACAGACGCGTGTAGTCCACAAAAAGTCGATCCTTTGGTGGAAGTCCGTCGTAAAACAAGTTTGGACGATTCGAGGCGTAATGCTACAGAAAGAAGCTGGAGAATGGAAACTAAATCCCGTGACGAGCAAAATGTTAGTTTAAATAAGAAGATTTTACGTGTGAAGTCCGCGTTGTGGGTGCTTGGCCACGTAGGAACGTCAGTTGCAGGTGTGGAACAGTTGAATCATTTGGGAACTATAGAATTGATAACGAACATTGCAGAAACCTGTTTATATTATGCGATACGAGCGACAGCTATGTACGCTCTTAGTCTTATCGGAACTACTCGCACGGGCGCTGATGCTTTGTCCTCCTTTGAATGGCCGTGTGTTAGACATAGACGCGGAGACCACTGGCCTGTTGTGCCTCCTACAAGCAAATATCCAGCCCCAAGTCCTATTCTGATACAACGCCACCATAGAAGTCTTAGTGATGGCAAACCAGAACTACCTGAACCAGTGGCGCGAAGAACAAGGAATCGATCTGAGAGTGCAGCCACAGATCTTGAAGCAAGGCGATACGCTCTACCGTAAGCTTTATTCTAATTCATAATAAATCATTTAAACAGAGTGTAGTATTAAGAGAGTAGATTCGTTTTCAGAATAGCAAGGTGCGGTATGCGCCGCCTTCTCATTTTTCGATAATGCAAAGATGGGATTTTTCAGTAATTAAAAACGCTAGATAAAAGATCAATCTAGGCTACGATCGCCCTGAAACTCCTATTTTTACGTATGCGAGACGTAATTTGCATTATTTGGCAGCATGTCGCAGTTTTATGAAAATTGTTACCATGCGAAGCTGTATGTAAAAATAGCACTTTTAAGGGTGATCGCGGTCTAGATTGATGATATCAATATAGCGTTTCTGACTACGGAAAACCCCATCTTTGCATTACTGAGAAATGGGAAGGAGCATCCTATACTCTTGCAATCCTGCCAAACACGAGTCTACCCCCATAATGGCAAGGACTTAAAACCTGTACGATTTTGAAACCGATACTGCGCTAATAAGGCTGTTCCGAAACCGCAGTAACACCAGTATTCTTTTTGTTCTCCTGTTGTCTCTAAATCGTAGGATAGATCTGTTGTTACTTGAAGTCTAGCAATAGAAGTCCCTGATTAATATACACGCTGTGTTTTTCATACAATACTATATTGTTGCAGGGAAAGAGGAGAAACACCAAGTCCTGTTTCTAGTATTCAAAGATTAAGCCAACAAGATGCTGAGGGATATGCAAAACTCCGTAGCATGCAGCGCCATCGTAGACCGAGTTATTCTCAAAGTAGCTTAGAGGTAAGCAGTACAATTGACGAAAGATATTACGTAGAAAGGAAGATATTAGATCGAGAAGTTATCTTGTACTTTGTTTCAGATGTACAGTTTAGATGGCCGCCTTTCATTACAAAGTCTACTAGAATTTGATTCGTCTCGCAGCTGGATTGCAGAACATGTATACACTCCAACACCCTCACCTCCTGAAGATAGTAACGATAATTTATTTTACATGGGTATTGCTCTTCCAAGGAGACTTATAACTATATTTCCGGAACCACCACAGCCATCGATTCTGTCTATAACCGATGATATACCTAAATCCGATATAGAAACGACTGAAGTAGATGAAGAATCCTGTTCAGAATATGATGCAGACGCGGACCATTGTCGTATATGTTTAGTATGCTGCCTTGGCAAGAGTACCCACAAGGATCCAATTTCTGAACAAGATGCTAAATTACAAAGGTTAACCTTTTTTGCTATATTTAGACATGATATGCTCCTACGTTAACATTTAGTATACTTTTGTCATACAGTGGATAGAATAAGATTTTAGTGCTGTTACAATGTCTGTTCCTTTAAAAAAGTAACATTAACATTAACAGCCACAATAATTGTCTATTCCATTGCGACATACAAATGACATCAGCGATTGTGGTAAGAGAGACAGCTAATACATGAACATGCGATAGAAATGTGCGAAATCAAATTCAAATTATTGGTTAGGTTATATAGTTCCTAGCAACACCGTTATAAATTCTAGAGGGCACCATCAACTAAATACTTGATGAAATTTTTCCTAGAAACGAAATGTCGATTTTTTAATAATTTATATATCTCGAAGAAACAAACGACCATCGAAAATGAATTCTAATAATGTGTAGCTTCATTTATCTAGGATAATACTTAGACACGCACAGAGGTTAGCGAATCCTCTATGGTACCGACACAGTCTACAGGCCCTGCTCAGGCTGCGCCAATTGCATTCGGAAAAATTTCAAGTACGTCTATAGATTAATATTTAAGCAAATATAAAATCTTATCGTACTGTATCATTATTGTTCGTATTACAGGATACCTGTTTGTTTTCGGACGTAGCAACTCGTTTAGGTAGCGGTACTTACAGAATGCCAGCACGACGATTTTTACAGGAATTGTTTCTAGATTCTACATTTGATTCGGTGAGTTCAATATTTTATCATGAAGCATGGTTTAAATTGTACGATATATAATGAAGAAATTTCTCTAATGTTAATTTTATAATGCAGCTATATGTAGAACCGTCAAATATCCTGAAATTAAATGATGGTAACGAGGAAAGACCGTCGCAATCGCCTATTTCCACGGCACCCAAACCTAAGCTCCTTGTGCCTTCAGAAACTAAAATCAATGGAAGACTTACTTTTTCTGAGATTGAAGTAACCCAATTGGATGTCGTTACCGAAGAAGCAGGAGGCGATTCCTGCAAAACACAACAATGCAATAAAGTGCAAGAAGTTTTGAGGAATTCCGAACTACGTAGCGATGAGAAGCTAATAGCAGAAATTTTAAAACCCGAAGAGAGGTTACGTTTATCAAAGAGTTCTGATAGATTATTAAAGGTAACCGGTACAAATAGTGCCATCAGCCTTGATTAAAAGTCATCGACTCTCAAGCAATTGTAAATATTTTGTATTAAAGTAATAACGAAGTATGGAATAAATTACACTGCCAAAATTGAATCATAAATAAACAAAACGGTAATACGTGTGTAGTTAATTCGCAGTACCAACGATTCAGAGAACAATAAATCCTTTTCCTTAACTAATTTCTAGTTATCATAAAATTTGTTACGTATATTCATGTGATGAATATTATATATCTAAAATATTTTATTATTCGAACGTCATAAGCACTCACAAATATTCGGATAGTTATTAATAACAATTCATAATAATTGTGGCCTTTCATTGTTCTCATGTTTAATATATAATGATATAATATAATATGTCTAATATATAATTATTGTATTTTATGAGAAATTACTCTTTTACAAGAGCAATCCTGTGTCTATCTGTCCATTGATTTTTATAAAATTTGGAACGAATGGTTTCAGATTTCGTGGAACGAAATTTTGTGAAATATCTATTGTGTGAATACATATTTCTTATGGACAATAAAATGGAGAATTTTGCCGTGTTTCGTTCAAATAATTCTACTCTACGTTAGTTTGCAAATTCATTATTTTAGTTAATTTTGTATAAATATTCAAACATTTCTTCCACTTCAAAAGCATGTATTGCGTTCGAAGAATATTTTCACCAATGTAAGATTCTTTTCCCATAGGGCTAGATTTATTTATTTAACGGAGACCCGTGTATAGGTAAGTCTTGGATAAAATTAGGTGGATGTACTTAATTATTATTAATACAATAGGATTAATCAGATCATATAAAAGTTGTGTACAAAATATACACTAAGAATGAAGCAAGTTTTTTGTGAAAATATTTTATTCTTTAAACTTGCACAATAGCTTTACCAGTATTTTTTCCTTTCAACATACCAGAAAATGCTTCAAACATATTTTCAAAACCTTTCGTGATAGATTCACGAGTTTTAACTTTCCCCTCCTGTATCCATTGAAGATTTTTCGTCACACCTTCCATCCAACGATTGCCCCAACGCTTAACAATAAAACCCTCTATTTTTAACTCGTTGAATACAAGAGCAGGCTGAAGTATAGTCGTCTTTGGCATAGACGCAGGATCTTCATTGTAAGTAGAAATACTTCCGCATACAGAAACACGGCCGTAGAGGTTCATTTGATAGATAACAATGCTGGAAATGTCTCCACCCACCTGACAGAAGTACAATATTTGATATAGCTAAGATTATATTGCTCGTTATTAGTAGACTGAGGATCTTTATGCATTTATGAAAAAATTGGTTGGACGAAATATGAAACAGTAAAATATTTAAAAAATTCAAGAATGTTGTTTATATAACAAAATCGTTAAGGGATGAAATCAATTTTTGTTATTCCTGCTTCACACAATCAATGCAAAATATTTTCATTTTGCATAAAGATTCGCAGTCTAATTATTAGTATTATATACTCCTCAATCTTACATTGTCAAAGTAACAATCGACTCCTTTCGGTGCTGCTTTTTTCAATGCAGTTTTAACGTCTTCAGTCTTGTAGTTAATGGCATGATCAAAGCCAAGCTCGTCAACCAACCATTTACATTTTTCGTCGGAACCAGCAATACCAATAACATTCATCCCAACAATATGTTTTCCTATCTGACCAACTTGGGACCCAACAGCTCCTGCAGCTCCACTTACAACAAGTGTCTCACCTTTTTTTGGTGTACAAATCTCTAACAAACCAAAGTATGCCGTATTTCTAAAACAGAAATTATACATCAATTAAGAATTAACACCGACAATTGTTCGTTGTTAGAACAAATGTGAAAGCATATGAAAAAGTATGTGAAAACATAGAGACATAGAAATCAATACCCTGGCATTCCTAAAGCTCCTAAACATAAAGACGATGAAAGATTCCCGAGGTCTGGCAAAAGCATTGGCTTTTGTGTCATCATATCTGCATCAGAGAAGTCCCGAGGATTCAAAATTGTATGTGTTCTCCATCCCATGTAACCAACAACTTTTCTTCCCACTGGAAACTCTGAATTCTTAGACTCTATTATTTTAGCCACTTGTGAACCAATCATTGTAATTCCTGTTGGATATCTGATAGTGTATGGGCGCATGTAAGGATCCACCGAAAGGAATTCTGCTTCGACCAGAAATTCTAGAAAACATAATTTAACATTACAAACCATGTCTTACTGTTATAAAAATGTATCATTGGGAGGACATTAGCTTTTTAAGATTATATATTATAATCCTTCTGATAAAACAACATAAATAAGCTATTGTCAATAAGTTTTGTAAAATCAGTGTTTCTGTACAATAAGCAAAACAAAAGGAACAATAAATATTGCATATTACATTATTCATAAAATCGTGCATTATACATGTATAATTATGCATAATTTCATTATTGTTTTCACTAATTGACCTATTTATGCATGAATATGAAACTGTAATAATTATTCATTAAAATCGGTGCATTACGTAAAAGTATGTCTTCTTTAAATATGTCTTCTTTACAAGCATATATATATGTCAATAAACGAGATCACAATGGATTAAAGATAACTAAAAATATCATCAATGAAACATTTCGTATGTGGTAAAATTATTATCATAATTTGAAGAAATACCTCATGGCTATACTTGTTCATTATTAGTACTGTCATTATTCCTATATATAGGAATGCTACAAGTGGCAGCAGAGAGGCAATGACAATGCACAATTATTTTGAAGTGTTATACATGTATATGGTCGTTTATGCGTAGAAAAAATTGTTTACCATTATTTTGAAGAGGAGGTAGTTCTTCTTCCACTAATTGTAGATCCGTTGGCTTTGGCTCTCCTTGGAAATGCTTCGCTAGCACAAACTTTTTTGCCTTCACCATTGTACTGAACTGTGCTCGGTAAATTTCGCAAAATGATTTTGTAACGGTTGTAGCTGACCGTTGAAGCTTTATACTGTAAAATGATCTGATTATAAATATTGCATAATTACTAAATGTATTCTAATATGGTAAATACATGATAAACATATTAAGTCATATTTACATAAACATGTATCCTTGAAATGTGATAAATTATCCAGAAGGTTGGCTGTGAGGTACAGCAAGATATGTGCAAACATATATATCTATACCTCGCTCTGTATGTATACACTAATAAACTGGTTCCTCCTAAGGAGTAATTTCTCTTATATACCTTTCATTATCGCCCCCTCCTATTTCTTTTAAATGATTCTCACTGGTGTACAACGTCAAAAATGATTACTATCAATCGTTATCCAGCTCCGTTATATAATACAATAAAGTACGATAATTGTTCACTTATTTGTACATTTTTTATTATATTTAGCGTGTCTATACTAATAATGATTACTGAATACTTATTATTGAGATAAATAATTGCGAAGGTCGATCATTCATTATCAATTTCAAGTGTAATATATAAGCGCATACACGTACAAAATGTAATATCATGCCCAGATAGCAGAGCCCAGATAGCATACATCTTAAAAATGTCGGTTTTATGACTTTTTTAGATTTGAACTTCTACGTCCCAAAACAGATGTGATTCGTACACCTGAAAGTCTCGTTTTTATAGATGAGGGAAGATTTCAGCTGCGAAAACTACGTCTCCAAAAAAAAGCATCTTCAAGTGTATGTATTTTTG
>CM052340.1:826646-837979 GCA_028455595.1 Lasioglossum vierecki | reverse complement strand
AATTTTTAAAGAGTTACATGGAGGGCCAAATTATTCATACTTGGCCGCTACCAAACATCTTTCATGGCCATTGGTTTAGAAAGTAACGGCCAAGTATGAATAATTTGGTCCTCCATGTAACTTTTTAAAAATTAAATAGCGTTCTTTTAAACTAATTTTTACAAATGCTTTTTTCAGTATTGTATGAGGTATTTGTGAGCTAACGAACTTGGCCGTATTTTGTTTGATCTCACAACTTTTTACGGCCATAGAGAACTTAGCTCCTGTTTACAGGATGTTTTTGTTGGGATTTCAATAATTCGAGAAGAAGAAATCAAAAACGGGTAATTTTCGTCGTGCTTTTTCAAAGTAATTAAATTTACAACATTCAAACATGAATTTACGAACTTACGAATATTCATATTTATGTTCGCGACAGCATATTCAAACTTACATCGTTCAGAGGTTGATCTCGAATATATCTATATGGTCCTCGAATAATTCTTCTTGATCGGTTCACGAGTTGGTGCGCTGCAGGCAACAAGATTCATTGCGAGCATAGTGTTGCAATAATTCTACCCGGTTTTAACTAGTCGATGCATGGCTTTCACGGCAAGAATTATTCGAGCTGTGTGTACGCAATTATTCTTGTCGGACGGTCAATATATTGATCAAGCAGCAAGAATCGTCGCGTACACAGAGTTACGATGATTTATCTTGTATACAGGGTTGTGATGATGTCTACCATTTTTTTTCTGTATAGCATGTAATCTATGCGGGTAAGAATTATTGCGCACCGTTCATGTTTCCTACCCGGTAGATAAAGCAATTCATACCGATTGGATCATGTGTTGTTTTTCAGCAACAAGCGACATGATTTATTGTAGCACTGGGTAAACAACTATTCTTTCTGGTTGATCATTTCTTACAACTACACAAACGTGGGCATTATTTGGCGAAATAAATATTTCAAATACATACTATTTAATATTTTAGACTTTACTTTACTTAAAGAAAATAGTATTTTACATAAGATATATAATTTCGAAAATAAAATATTTCTATTTTAACAATCGGAACGACAAAATAAAATATTTCTATTTCAATAATCGGAACGACAAAATAAAATATTTCCATCTTAACAATCAGAACGACAAAATAAAATGTTCCTATTTTAATCATGGGAACCACAAAATAAAATATTCCTATTTTAATAATCTGAACACACAAAATAAACTATTCTTATTTTAATAACACTGTCCAATAGTAAAAATGTTTTCATGTAACTTTTTGGTGGATCTTATAGAGTCTTTCGCACTGATTCCGAATCTGCCCTTAATTTTTTCCATCACGCACAGTTTTCAAGAAACATGACTTTTTAAAAAAAATCCATTTTTCAACTTTAAAAAATTATTGTGATGTCATAAAAGATATTGTATTGTTCTTTACATCAAAGAATTTTCTAGACTTTCCTGAATCCAGTGATGTGCAATAGTAATACATTATGAATGTTTAAACATGTTTAAACTATCATTAAAGACGGAAAGACACCACTTTTGCACTAAATTTCGGTGATATTTTTTGATTTATCTCAGAAAATAAGGGTCCAGCGGAAAATTAACATGTACCACACGATAGAGCAGACCTTTTCGATCTTAAGGAACTACTCTGTCAAGTTGCGAACGTCGACGCTTTCACCGAACCAGAAAGCAAAATATCATCGCGGACCACGAGTCGCCGGCACACAGTAGGCCGGATCAAAAAATTTAAACATCACAATAATTGTTTAAAGTTGAAAAATAGGTTAATTTTCAAAGTCATGTTTTTCAAAAACTGTGCATGTAGGGAAAAAATTAAGGCCAGATTCGGCATCAGCGCAAAAAACTCTATAAGATCCACCTAACTTTTATATGAAAACTTAAAAAAAGTTTAAATCTGTTGGACAGTGTAATCTGAATACACAAAATAAAGTATTGTATTTTTTGCGCCTACTGAGGTTTCTTGATAAACATAGAGTGTATCATTAGGAAACTATTTCTACTCATAATAAATTTATTGAATGCAAACCATTATTTTCAACAATAAGATTGAAAATTAAAATTGAAAATAAAGACAAAGTCGAAATATTTCCAATATTCTTCAAATAAAATACTATTTTCAAAAATTACTGCCTCAAATAAGTTATTTTATTTTCAAAAATTACTGTATCAAATAAAATATTTTATTTTCAAAGTTATTGTATCAAATAAAATATTTTGTTTTCAAAATTGTACACATACTTTAAAATAAATTGAATTATTTATTATTTACTATTTAAAATACTATTTTCTCCAGCTCTGCAACTACAGCATGACTGTTTCCACACAGAATAACATTTCTAAGAAAGGACCAAACCGCTTCAATTTCTCTGTAAGGCTAGACGAATTAGTTTAGTAAGTAACGACTAATAAATTAGTTGAAAAAACGCATTTGATCGGAATTGTGATAAACAATAGTAGAAATCAATTTTTACAACTTTCTTAGCTGGGCCAATAACGAAAATTTCAAAGATTATATACGTTCTGAAAATCACATTGTAATTGGTTCATTGGTTTACGAATTATAAACAATTCAAAGTGGTAAAAATTGCAATTTTTCAAGTTTTTCGGCCTTTTTACCACTTTTGGGCGTTTATGTCACACGTAAACCATCAATTATTTAACCAGTTTCAATGAAATTTTCAGAACGTACAGTGGGCGTACAAAGTGTTCGTACACTTTTTAAAATAGAATAACTTTTTTATAATTATACCAAACGATCTGACTTTTCCTATAATCAATTAGAAACATTGGTTTACGAAATGATATGTAAGAAATCTTTTGCAAAAATTGCATTTTACAAGGCAAAAAGAAAAAAGGCATTTTTTTAAACTTTTTTATTTGGGCCCTTAAAGAAGTAGTTAAACACATGCTCACTTCTACCGATTCTACCGTGTTTCGATGAAATTTTCAGTAGGTGTATAACTAACATATTTCTACAAATAATATGTTTCAAATTTTCCTAAAGGGCCTAAATAAAAAAGTGTTACATAGTGCCTGTTTTATGTTTGCATGTAACCTTCTATATAGTAATTTTTGGAAAATTTTTTTTGCATATCATTTCGTAAACTTTTAATTGATTATAAAAAATCAGGCCGTTTGATACATTTATAAAAACAGGTTATTTTAAATTTTAAAAAGTGTACGAACACGTTTTGTATACCCACTATATATAATTCATACGAGTTTACAAAACAAATCTTTGAAATTTTCGTTATTGGTTCAGCTAAGAAAGTTATAAATTCTTACTATTGTTTATCACGATTCCGACCAAATGTATTTTCTCAAATTATTTATTAAACATCATCACTAAACTAATTCTTTTAGCCTTACAGAGAAATTGAAGTCGTTTGGTCTAATACTGATTTAAAGTGTGTGGAAACAGTTATGCTCCTTACTGTATATCATTTTATACTAAGTGGTATCCGCATGTTCAAAATCACGGATCAAAATAAGTAGTTATCTTATATTTTCAAGACGAGTCCCGAACCTCTACGTTTCGGTTAAGAAATTATCTGTCTTTATCAAGAATCTAATTCCTTTGAAACTTCTATGGAATTTTTTCAAAAAGTGTTCTTATGCAACAGATTACAATTTGGAGTCCGTATCGTAACAGCTCCATGACAACAAATTATTTCGAAACATATATAAGACTTCACCTTCACCTTCATATATAAGACTGTCAGAAGAACAATATCGGTACAGTATGAACTATAAATCGACTGTGTAAACACTACAAAAAGATCACCAGAATATGCAGTTGCATTAATCATTGAATATCGTTCAGTATTTGTTACAATGATAAAAAACTCTTTTAATTAACAAAATTTCTGACCGCAATTATGTGATTCCTACTTCAACCGCAATTAACGACTAAAGTAGAAGTTTAATTGTTAATTGCGATTAACGATTAAGAGTAGAAATTTATTTGTCAATCGTTGATTAAATTTTTGGCAAACTATGTCCAACAGCAACACTGTTGAACAAATTTAATGTTGGACAATAATAACAAGATGACGGTACATGATCTAAATATGTGGCTTAAGAGATTTGTACCTTCTACGCCATATGTTACCCAGCTGTTAGTGATAAGAATTGAGGGACGCACGCAGTATCAATGCTTGGGCAATTCTAATTGTTAAATAAAGCGATAAATTCTGTAGCTACCATCGTGTTATCAAATTAGATTCAAATTATCTCGATATCTGATTGTAATACTCGTTTTAAAATTTATTCAAATAGTTTAAATTATTAATTAATCCTCCAGCGCATCAGTTGTTTCTACACGTGCTGCAAATATAAATCAAGCGAAGTTTCATTTGAAAATGAGTCGACATCAGTATTATACTGCGATTAAACATTGTGTTTGTAACTTCGTTGGGAATTTATATTTAAAAATTATTTCGTGTTTTAATTTGATTCGACTACTGTTTGACAGTTTAACCTAGGGTTTGTAGGTTTTTAAAAAATAAGTATTCAATTCGGAAACCGGGTTTTCCAGCAAAAAAAACCGGATTTTTTGTACATAAGACTTGTATATCTTCTAATAAATTTCTTTCATTAGCTATAAAAACTGATATATTATTAAGTTTTCCGGACAAATATGATCGAACCGTTGCGCCGAAAACATAATTAAAATTCTCTTGGTCAGAATGTACGATAGAAAACCAAATTTACGTTTAAATATGATTAAGATTATATAAAGTTTATTCCACAAAAGATGACTGCAATGTTAAAAAAAAGGAACGAAATAGCAATAAATAAATATCTACAAGAACCTGAAGAAGTGACTTCCTCTAGTCCACAAACATTAAAGAAGTTGTTTTTGGTCTTGGACACTAGAAATAGAAGAACAAAATATTTCTATTTATTGTTTAATGCTTTAAAGACAATTAAGATCAGTTCATTAACAAGTGAGCGAGTTTTTTTATTTCTGGTAATTTTGTGTCTAAAATAAGGACACGAAAAAGCAATAAATCCATTGAAGTTCCTTACTTTTTGAAGCCATATTTTATTAAACAAAGAAAGACGTAAAATAATAATTCACATAAATATCAAAGATTTGTTAATTTCTGTGATTTTTTAAGCGTATTATATTGTTAATTTTTCATTTTAATAATTTTATGTATGTACCTATATGTACCATATGTTCTCCTTTTTTGTGTTTGTGAATTATTACAAATAAAACAAATTAAAAACTTCTATTTTAAGTTGTAAATATGTCTTGTTTTTTCTCTGTAAAAACTCGAAGCAGGTTTAAACCGGTTTCATAGAAAAGCTAAAATCCGAAAACCGGTTTTTTAAACGGTCGGTTTTTGTGTTAATCCTAATTTCAAATAATTTCTAAAACATCGCACAGCAAATATTATTTCAATTAATAGCGACAATACACGTGTAATAAATAGATGATTAAACTATCTTTCTATACAGAACTAACTAAGTAATAAAATAAATGTCGAAATACTACGTTATTTGGATAAAAGTATTGTACATAGTGTATTTCCAATACTTTTTATTTGTATTGGCCCAGCACGTAATTCTACGCGAGCTACGAGCGCGCAACTGTTTCGAACGAATCCGCTTAAGTTGACGAACGCGAGTTCGTGATGTAATAACAATAAATAAATATTAACCGTTACGGTGACGACGCACCTCTATAATGTGAAGATCGGTTCCGCAGACTCCAGAGTACGCTACTTTAACACAAACTTCATCCGGTTTTGGTGTCGGGATCTCGGCTCTCTGCAACGAGAGCGTTCTGGCAGTCGCATCGAAGCTCAAGTACTCCATCGTGTGTCGTCCGTTCGGCAGCAAACGACTCTACTAACGCTCACGAGACCCTCCGCCAAACATTTATATCCCAGCAGCGATATTTAATGTTTATATATTGGGGCCGTGTGCCGACATTAATCGTCAAATGTTTCTCGCGCACGCCGCTAGGGCCAAGATCACACAACGAACGTAATTAGGTGTCCCCGAAGCTAGATTTCAGAGAATAACATTAATTCCGCGTTCGAGGTGCGTTCCGCGCACAGTGGCCAATCCAGACGAAATCGACGACAAACTCAAAGAACTTTCGATAGAAATTAGATAGAGCGATGAAATTATTTTTAAATTAAAGCTGAAACTTTGCAGAATATAGAATAATTATGGAGACTATGGTTCGAACGTTTTTTAACCTTGAAAAATTAAACATTTTTCTATTTTTAACAATAATTCGACTTTTTGCAAAATCCTGAGGTCGTAGACAAATTTTAGGTCAGGTTTGAAATCACCGTGAAAAATACTACAGGAAATGATGTATAACATGTTCCAAGAAAAATTTTTCCGCGCGTGGTATTGGAAAAAATGCAATTTTCTAGAAATTGAGCAAGCTTAACGAATTATTTCAAGGTGAAAGAACGTTCGTACCACAATCTCCATAATTATTTCATATTCTTCAAAGTTTCAGCTTTAATATAAAAAAATTTCATTGCTTCATCTCGTTTCTATCGAAAGTTCTGCAATTTTTATATAGATTTCAATCATTTCTTTACAATTCAAGTTCAAAGATCAAGTTTAAAGATCATCCTCACAATTCTAGAATCTTCTAGATCGTATTAGAAACGCATTCTCGTCATTGGCAATCAGTTTTCAAGGTTAACATATAATTTCAAAGTTTGACTTTGACGTGCAATTGCAAAGTTCAAGTTTGAAGTCCAAATCTATAATTCAAGTTCAAAGCTCATCCTCACAATTCAAGTTTAAAGCTGATCCTCACAATTCAAGTTTAAAGTTCAATTTCTATTTTTATGGTGACGTCTTCGGTAATGCTCTATGGAACAAGCCGATGAAATCTATGTCAGAATCAGAGAACTTTCGATAGAAATGAGATAGAACGATGAGATTATTTTTAATATAAAGCTGCAACTTTGCAGAATATGGGAAAAATAGGGAGATTATGGTACGAACGTTTTTTAACCTTATAAAATAAAAATGTGAATTTTTAACAGAAATTCGACTTGTAAAATCCGGAGGTCGTAGACAAAATTTGAGGCCAATTTTGATAGCATGTTCAAAAAAATTTGTTCCGCGCGTGGTATTGGAAAAAATTTTCTTGAAATTGTACAAGTTTAACGAATTTCATCAAAATTACAAAACGTTCGTACCATAATCTCCCTATTTTTCCCATATTCTTCAAAGTTTCAGCTTTAATTTTAAAAAATTTCATCGCTATATCTCATTTCTATCGAAAGTTCTCTGATCTTGTCGCTGATTTCGTTCGAATTTCCCATTGCACAGTGGGGTATTTGCCCGAAAAACGGGAATAAAATATTGTAGCGTTATTTATGGGCTTACGATCACAAATAAGTAGATTGTTGGATTCGTCTTGACGCCAGCTATAAGATTATGAAATAAAAATTGTACTTTAACATTTAAAAAATCAAAATAATTCTTATTTTTTGGCGAAAAAATTTTTTTTTTGAAATTTTAAATATATAATTTTGTATATGTTTCAATACTGTTCAACTTTTATTGGAACCATTTTGTCGTCAGATTATCCGAAGTCTTGAAAAGTAGTGATAATGGAATGCTTTGATTACTATGTACTGAGTTGAGATAGGTGTACAAACTCTTCACAGATTTTATTCTGTTATCATCTAAATTAGTATTGTTATTAATATTTCAACATTGCCAATCATTCTGTAAGTTTTTTTTTCGATTTCAAAACTTTATTGACGATTTTGGTATACAATTAAGCTGAATTAAGCACTCCTTCTGGTACCATTACATTCTATAAAGCATTGCAATCATAGTCCAACAAAAAAATCTTCCGAATTTTTCCGAATTCGAGAGTTATAACTAATTTAAGTAGAAATGAGCATGGAAGCCGCAGCGGACGCGTAAGTACACCTGCACCGCAAACTCTCACGGTCGAACGCGTTCGCCCGATTCTCTACGAGTCTTACTTTGTTTACGTTGTTATTGCAAAGAAGCCTGGGTTTGGATCGCTTTAAAAAAAAAAATTTTTTCGCCAAAAAATAAGAATCATTTTGATTTTTTAAATGTTAAAGTACAATTTTTATTTCATAATCTTATAGCTGGCGTCAAGACGAATCCAACAACCTACTTATTTGTGATCGTAAGCCCATAAATAACGCTACAATATTTTATTCCCGTTTTTCGGGCAAATACCCCACTGTGCATTGTGCGGCGCATAGTGCGGTACTACCCTGTGGACAAAAATCTAGAAATTCATGGTCTAATATCCACTGGACTCTATGTTGAATCTATGTTTGAACATCTAAATTATCATGTTTATGTGTGGAAAACTCAAATAATTCCATAGGGGATTAGTTACAAGCGTTTTCCTTCTCAAGAACGTCCTATGTCAAGTAGGTTATTTATTCAAAGCGTCACTCACTTTCGGGGTATCAGGAAAAAGAATTTTATGAAATATGTCCTGTGAGATGTGGTAGCTTAAAGTACAGCTTATGTAACTGAAATTTCAAAATTTGTAAGTTTTTTTACATGCAGTATACAAGTAAATAATACACTTGAAATAAATTTTCTCACCTTTTTCTCCTTTAAATAAAGATATTTCAAGAAGGGTTCGAAACATCCTGTAGTTTTCGTTTTTTTTACCACGTTTTTATTAGCTCGCTTTCTTGTTTGTCTGTCTGTTTGTTCGGTGGCAAATTTTGCAATTGATTTTAAACTAACTTCCTGATGAGCTAGAGACTTGAAATTGCACACATGGTTCAGAACTGGATGACAATGCATTATTCAAAAAAAAAAAATTTTTAAAAAGTCTTACCGTTTCGGAGAAAATAACAACTAAATATTTACCTTTTCATCCCCCCGCGAACTACGTCATCGCGTTCAGCGATCCCCACTTCGCTCGACAACCCTCTCTACTTTACTATGCGTGCGCACTCTGACTCGTCCCCACTCCACGGACCCATTTCCCCCCGACGCGCGAACCATCGGTAGTGTAGTACATCTTCGCGCGACGATCGTGGCCGGTAGTGTATCATCGCTTTATTTACCAAGTGAAATTTACAGTAAGCTTAGTGAGTATACGAAGTATTAATAAAGAGTGATACAAGTATTAATATAAGACTAAAAAGCAGAAAATAATTATTTAAATAAAAATAAATTTTTAAAAATACCACGTTTTTAAAAACGGACTAAAAAGTATGAAATAATTTTTCCTAGTGCCATACAGATCCCGAACCTCGTACTGACAGTCCTGAAAATTTGTGATTGTGAATTTTGAATAGCTGTGAAAATACTTGTGAGATTTAAAATGAAAAATGTGGAGCGCATGCGATAGATAATTGATGCATTGTGCGCCCCACGTTTTTCGTTTTAAATCTCACAAGTATTTTCACAGCTATTCAAAATTCACAATCACAAATTTTCAGGACTATCTGTACGAGGTTAGGAATCTGTATGGCACTAGGAAAAATTATTTTATACTTTTTAGTCCGTTTTTAAAAACGTGGTATTTTTAAAAATTTATTTTTATTTAAATAATTTTCGTAATTAGTAGACATTATAGTTCAATTTTCTACAAGTTTACCTGCTACAAACTAGAGCTGTGACTTATGAGATACCCGGGTACCCGGGTTACCTGTGAAACACCCGGGTAAACAAAAATTACCCGAGTACCTGGGTATCTCATGAATAGACAGCGGATCTTTATGCAAAATAAAAATCGTTTGCATCAATAGCAAGAAGTAGACAATATATTACGATTACTTTTTTTCTCGAACGATTTTAATAAATTTAAATTAATATATCAACGTTCTTTTAAATTCTTTATTGTTTTAAATTGCACAAAATCATTTATGCCATAAATGCATAAAATGTCAAGTATACTCATGAGATACCAGAGTATACGAGATATATATATATATATATATAGTTTTTATTATTATTACATGAAATAATTTATATTAGATTTTGTTAACGTTTGCAAAGGAATTCGTGCGTTTTTAGGGGGAATAATTAGAAAGTCAATTATTTAATTATCAAATTAGGCATTTTTTTTCATGTAAAAATACCAAAAACTCTACATTTCCCGGTAATAGACACGTACGTTTCGAAATAACGATATTGCCAGCTGTGCAAAATACTCTCTCAGAGCTGGCTAATGTTGCCGGTACAGTATACATAAATATTTTTTAGCGATCTTTGCTAACCTTGGATATTTTCTTTCTTTTGTTTTGCATCACTCTAATGGAGATAAATTGTAATTTATCTCAGTATCTTGAACGTACATGTTTAATTCTGATCTATTATCACTAATAGAAACTTGCGAATTATAAAATATAAAATCTAAAGCACTATTTGATGCGTAATTGACATTTTCATTTTCGGTTACTTCATTTCTTTCGAGGTTTTCTATTGTATTACCAATAGCTATTTTAATCAGATTCTTCTTTTCATTATTTTCGAATGTCATTTGTTTACTTCTTCGATCTCGCGGTATATAGACCGTTCAACGAACGTAGTAATTAGGGTTTATACAAAAACCGACTTTAAAAAACCGGTTTTCGGTTTTTCACTTTTCCATGAAACCGGTTTAAACCGGTTTTGAATTTTTACAGATAAAAACAAGACATGTTTACAACTTAGAATAGAAGTTTTTAATTTTTTTATTTATTAAAGAATTGACAAAATAATACCCTTAAAGAATCACAGAAATTAACAAATGTTTTATATTTATGAAAATTATTATTTTACTTCTTTCTTTGATTAATAAAATGTGATTTCAAAAAGCAAAGAATGTCAATGGATTTATTGCTCAGTCGTGTCCTTATTTTGGACAGAAAATGTCCAGAAATAGAAAAAACTCGCTCACTTGCTACTGAACTGGGCTTAATTGTCTTTAAAGCATTAAATAATAAATCTAAATTTTTTGTTCTTCTATTTGTTGCTTCTAAGACCAAAAACTCCTTTAATGTTTGAGGACTGGAGGAAGTCGCTTCTTCAGGTTCTTGCAGATATTTATTTATTGCTATTTCCATAGCATTTTTCATCACAGATACGTCTTTGTCTTCATTTTCTTATTCACCACTTTTTTCATCATCGCAGTCGTCTTTTGTAGAATAATTTTTATATTCTTTATATAATCTTGGTAATATATGCCCGGATAACTTAATGATGACTGACATCATCATTAAGGCAATGACAAGGCAATAATGTTCCCAGACCTTTCTCCGGTATACAGGGTGTCCCAAAATTCGTGTACTTCCCGGAAATGAGAGGTTCCTTGGGTCATTTGAAGCG
>CM052340.1:798315-826146 GCA_028455595.1 Lasioglossum vierecki | reverse complement strand
AATCTGAAAATGATACCGAATATGAGGCTTAGTATCCGAAATACGTCGGATTTTTTTCAGAATTTTAAATTGTCAATAAATGGGGAAATAATGGGCCAAAAACTGGTTTTTCGTTTTTCTTCAATAACTACCCTTACAGATGAGATAGGGGGCTGAAACTTGGCAGAGGTGGGTATTTTTGGATACGCTATCGAATACTCCAAGGGCGATTAAAAAGCCGCTCAGGGCGAATTTCACCTCAAAACCCGGCTATAGCCTTTCGAAATAAAATACGGAATCAAAATCTAAACTGAGTTTCTGTAGAGATATATTTCTGTCTATTCTCCATCTCCGCTCTCTCTCTCTCTCCCTCCTTATTACAATTTATGGTTAGACTACCCTAGTAGCACAAAATATCGTATACACATTCGTATAATATAAAAAAGAGATTCAATCTCTTCTTAATATTTAAATATACATACAATATTTATTTTATATTAAGTAACAAATATTTATTTTTAAATATGCAGGAAATATCTATTTCATGTTAGGAGAAAAATATTTTTTTCTAAAATATATATATATATATATATATATATATATATATATATATATATATATGGATCTTTATTTTATATTAGAAGTAGAATATTTTTCCTAATGTACAGATAATATTTATTTCATATTAAATAAAATATTTAAAAAATATTTTTTTTCTTATTACAAAATAAATCTTTATGTAATATCAGAAATTATATAAAATTATATAATATAATATAAAAATTTCTTAATTGTAATAAGGTCCTTTGGAAGATAAAATGGAATATATAAGATAAAAGGAATAAATAATAGATATTCATAGTTTCTAATTTTTGTTATAACTTTTTCTTAAATTTGAAAACTTTATTGAATGTTACTTAAATATTGAATTTATATTTTTCAAATATTGGATTCACATTTTTTAAATATCTAGTTTATATTATCTGAATATTTAGCTTATATTTTTTAAACATTCAATTTATATTTCTTGTACATGTATACAATATTCAGATCCAATATTTTTCTCATATGAAAAAATGTGGCTTAAAAAATATTTTTCCAATATTTGAAAAGAATATTTATCCAATATTTTTGTGCTGCTAAGGTATGTGGCGATTAACTTCAACAATTGATTAAATCAGTCACCGATAAAAATCGAAAACGATAATTTCTTTTTTTAATCAACGATTGACGACTTCATCAATCGATTGACTTGATCGTATATTTTTTAATTCTCAAAAAATATCAATGTTTTAATTTATCGTGCTCATAAATCTTAACATACGTTTACGTTTCATTGAATTTCCTCTAATTATTTGTATTTTTTGTTGACCATATTATTAGGCATATATCTTTGTCGACTATAAAAATTTGTACTCTTTGCATCTGCTGTATAAATCATGTCGTATTCGATATTCGAACTATACTTTGCACGCTGGGTACTTTTAATTGTAATCTATACAAAGTCGAATGAATGAAAAAAGAATAACGCATAAAGTAACTGGAAAATATATTCTAGGATCTTTTAACTTCAACAATTGATTAAATCAGTCTCCGGTTTTTCGATGATTTCTTTTATCACATAAAATGTAATAAAATTTAGTACATAAAACGTAATAAAATCTTGAATTTGGAAAAATGGGACAGAACTTAATTGCACATCTAATACTTTAAAATGAACATGAAATGTAATAAAATTTAGTACATAAAGTGTAGTAAAATCTGGAATTTGGAAAAAAGGGACAGAACTTAATTGCACATCTAATAGTTTAAAATGAACATGAAATGTAATAAAATTTAGTACATAAAGTGTAGTAAAATCTGGAATTTGGAAAAAGGGGACAAAACTTTATTGCTCACGTAATACTTCGAAAAGTAACAATCAATTTGGATATCTCTCGATAATTGTATATACAATAACACTGTCCAACAACAAAAATGTTTCTATACAAGTGGTGGGTGGATCTTATAGTTTTTCGCTTAGTTTTTCTGCATCAAGCACAGTTTTCAAGAAACATGACTTAAAAAATAACGTATTTTTCGACTTTGAACAAATAGTGTAATGTTATTATATAAGATAATGTATTCTTCCGCGATGATATTTTGTTTTCTGGTTCGGTAAAAACGTCGACGTTCACAACTTGGCAGGGTGGTTTTTCAAGATAAAAGTCTGCTCTCATTTTTTCTGATGCATTAAAAAATATCAGCAAAAAGACGGTGCAAAAGTGGTGCCTGCCTCTCCGTCTTTATTGATTGTTTAAACATGTTTAAACATATTTAAACAATCACAACGTATTACTATTGCACATCACTGGATTCGGGAAAGTCTAGAGAATCTTTTGCTGTAAAGAACAATACAGTATCTTATATAATAACATTACAATATTTGTTCAAATTCGAAAAATACGTTTTTTAAAAGTCATGTTTCTTGAAAACTGTGCGTGATGGAGAAAAATTAAGGGCAGATTCGGAATCAGCGCGAAAGACTCTATAAGATCCACCAAAAAGTTATATGAAAACATGAAAAATGTTGAAATTCTATCTATATCTATATCTATCTATATATCTATAAATTTGTCTATAGTAGACATAGTCTATAGTAGACTTTGTAAGATCTATATCTTTATTGCTCCCCTCGGGGTTACAATAGTTTTCCATTTCCCCCCTTTTTCCGCTCCCTTCGCTTACATTTTCCGTTCTTATCTCTAACTTATTCCTATCTTACAACTACTTTAACCTTATCCTTACACTTAACTTTACTTATCTTACTAAAATTATCTATATAATAATCAATAATCTATATAATCTATATAATAATAATCTAAATAATAAATATCTATATCTATATAAATCTATATAAAATCTGTATAAAAATATTTTGCATTGATTGCGGGAAGCAGGAGTCAAATAAAAAATTGGTTTTCTCCCTTAACGACTTTGTTACGTTAAAAACAACATTACAATGTATTCTTCAACGTTTCTAATCTATTACTGTTTTATATTTCACCCAACTAATTTCTTCGTAAATGCATAAAATCCGCTGTGTGATAATAATAATATATAATACCATGCTGGTAAGGCTTGAGAACTTTCGAGAAAAGTATCGTTGCCGAGATAAAGTACAAAGGGATAAGTAAATATATCCATGGGAGTACAGAGATAACGAGATTAGCTTGGCCAATGAAATTGGTGAGTTTCTCCACATAGAGAAATTTTTAGACACCGGGTATACGTTGCTCAACTAGAGAGATATACCAAGGTGTTTGGTAATCTTCTAGTAGGGCAAATGGCACGTGTACGAACGTGTGCACTTATTATTCAATGTGTCAATTCATTTACAATAAAAGGCAAATGATTTAATTATATGAGTGACACAAACGCAGTTGTTCAGAAACATATTGATCTTACAATAACAACGCAACTTGAAATTTGGGATGGGTCATCCTGATCCCTCTCGTAATTAAAATCGTGCAGAGGAGCATATACATACTTTGAACTAGCTCGATGTCAGAGTTGGGTCATTTAAAGATATCTCGTTTGTTAAATGATTTATATGTTCCACTTTCCTCTGTAAAATTATTTCTACCTAGTGTCTTTGTGTGGAGGTAATTGATATCTCTCTTTCTGGGACACGTTAATGCAGTAAATTAATTAACCTCGATTACGTTCAATTGGATTTTTAGTGGAAAATGGTTTAAAATTGAATAAAGGGGTAAAACCAGACGATACTGAAGGCTGGATTAAAACAATACGCTTCGTAAAATGTCAATGTTTCGAACAACAGCGTCAACTTACCCCACGAGGGAGAAATATTTGATACGTTTTCATCCAATCAATACATCCTCATATATTTGTATTATTAATAGAACACGCTGGGTTCATACAATTGAGTGCCACACTCTTGTGTATCAAAATTATAAATATTTTAAAGAATAAAGAATATATTACAATATTTATAATATATTATAATTATAAGAGTAATCATATTCTTTAAAATATTTTTACTTCTATATTCTTTATATTCTTTAAAAAATATTTTTACTTTTAACACAAACGTGTGGGACCCAATTATATTAACTCAGTGTATTGTATTAACAATACAAATATATGAGGATGTATTGATTGGGTTAAAACGGTATCAAATATTTCCCCCTTGTGGAGAGATAATTATATTCTTTAAAATATTTATACTTTCGATACAGAAACGTGTGGTATTCAAGTGCATAAAAAAAATAAATGTTGCGAAACGTATCCATGATTAATCTTCTCGATTTCATGGACACAATTTATCAAGAAATTCATTATCAAGATTGCACACATCTCAGTAATGAAATAACTAGTCGTCGCTTTAATATTGTAATCCTGCTGAAATGATTGCTGATTTTAATCTTGCTGTATTACCGATAGTAGACGATCTCATAAGTACGGGGTTGGGCAACTTATCTTCAACCTACTGTGAATTCATTCATACATATCTATGTAAATAAAAATCAAATGCTGTTCATTGGTAAGCGCATCACTAGAGAATGGCTGAACCGATTTGGCAATAAGGAATAAGGTTTTAGGGGAAAAAATTGAAAAAGTTGCCCGTGAAAATCCGGGAAAAACTAAAAGTGCTTTTTTTAATCATATTTAAATACAACAAAAAAACGAACGTCGCAGCTTTTAATCAATATTTCAATAGGAATATACATATTTCCATATTAATTCAACAAAAATTTGGACAGGACAACGTCTGTCGGGTCAGCTAGTATACAATAAGAATCACCATAAATTGCCTGCGAGGATTCACCTAAAAATGGATAAAGTTACGAAATTCTATCTGACGAAGGAACAGGATACAGCTTGAGTGTTCATTCACGGTACAGGTCACCCTATGTTCCTGAATGGAGAAGCTGGAGTTCCTCTCCACAAACATTGCAACTTCGGTATCAATAATAGACAACAAATGACAATTACGGGGTAGTGGATTCATCCCCTAGGTTCCAGCAATCCAGATCGCCCGGTCTCGTTATCGTGGCTCGAACGTTAATTGCCGACTCTAATTGCTAACGTTCGAATGGAATAAAAAAAAACATGTATTTCAAACCTGTGACGACACGTAACTGGTAACGCAGGTGGCACACGGTGACGGCAAGTGATACCGGCAGGTTTCTTTCTAACGGAAAAGGGATTTTTTTGTGGCGTTTCGACGTATATGCGGAAAATTCATTCATGGTTTGCTAGAATGGCTCGGGATGAACGAGCGTCCTTCGATTCACGAGAAATTTCGGGTCAACGGGACGGAGCCGGGATAGCTGGCTGTACCGGGAACCGGAAATGAGGTCGGGAATGACGTCATCGCGTTCAGTGCCGTTCATTCAACCCCCGGGGATAAACTGGGTCACCAGGCCAACAGCAACCCCACTCCGTGATCGGATCGTAGAAACGATACTGTGTTCGGGGGAGAGAACATACACCAACCCCTTTCAACGAACGGCCGATTCATGCAACCTCTAGACGACGCGAGACGCCATCTTGCCCGATACCAGACGCCCTTGCAGAGCCAGCTTGCGGAATGTGATTTCGCAAAATCTTTCTACAGTAACCAGCCTCTTGTAACGCGACGCTCCGATAACACGGTTTCGATCAGAGTTGGCCAAACTCTAGTCACAATTATCATTATTAACTAATAATTTCATAAGCCCTCTACAAAAGTGATTAATAATTAATGGCTAAATAAATACTTGAGCGTTGACTAAATGACTACATAAGTATTTGAGCGTAACGACTAAATTTTTATTAAGGATGAAAATCGAATACTGACTATAATGGCATAATTAACGGCTAAATACGCAATCAGAATTTCACTGTGACTAATGACTAGACTGCGAATCTTTATGCATTTATAATGTTACGTCCCAGGTATAAGTTACGTTATTTTGTATCAATCAAGAGATTTAGATTGGGGATAAAAAGCAGTTTCGAACCTACCTGCATTCACGGGCTTCGGTTCGGTTAATTGAGGAACTCTCAAGAATAATTGGCTTTGGTTGTGGATTTATAGTGTAAAGATCGAAGTTAGGCATTCAAAATGGGTTGACAATTAATTTAATGGTGTGGTTAAAGAAACAATATTACACTTTTTAAAATAATCACCGTTTAGTTGATGATGTTTTAATCCAGCGGGTATACACGCCGTCTAACGATTGAACTGCACTAATGATAAAACGATTGATTTGACTCAATGAATAACTGGGTGAATTGATTGAACGATTGAACTGTACTAACTATAAAATCGACTTAATGAATAAATAACTGAATTGATTGAACGATTTTCTGAACTGAACTGACTGCTTCTGCTGAGGAGCCGTCCCTTTTATAGTTTTGTTCATTCTTTGTCCTAAGCTTTATCTTCGTGGGAACGGTATTCTTCTTCGTAATTGGTTTCCTCTTAATGTTGTCCTCTGCATTTTGGTCAGATTTCAGTCCTACGTCGTTTTCTCTTGGCTGGATCTCATTGTTCTTTGTGTTCTGCCAGATAGTTCTCCTTGGCCATCTTTCGTCCTTTGTGCGTTGTTAGTTCTGTCGAGGTTTTGTTTCTTATGGAACATGTATCTTTTATAATTTTGTGCTGAATATGGTCTACGGATTCTTTGCTTCTCTAATCGTACTCTGATTATACAGGGTGTCCCAAAATTCGTGTACTTCCCGGAAATGGGAGGTTCCTTGGGTCATTTGAAGCGACATTTTACTTTACAAAAATGACGTCGGCGGCTTTGTTTGTTTAGCTATTAACGAAAAACACGGACCAATCAGAGTGCGGCTATAGCGAACGGAGTCCGACTCAGCGACAGGTTCCGCTTAGCGTGGCGGCGCCATTGGCCGAGCCAGAATCAATCCGCTGTAGCTGCACTCTGATTGGTCCGTGTTTTTCGTTAATAACTCCTAAACAAAGCCGCCGACGTCATTTTTGTAAAGAAAAATGTCGCTTCAAATGACCCAAGGAACCTCCCATTTCCGGGAAGTACACGAATTTTGAGACACCTTGTATTTCGGATTGTCTCTGGTGAATTCTGCTTACTTCTATCGCTCGTAATATGGTATAACATACGATACATTTTTAATATTATGATTAATATTAGTATTAGAATTCTATTACCCTGCGCAACGCTATGAGAGATTCCTCAATTGATTATCAATTATCGTTAATGGTTGGACCTTCGGACGTGACAATAGCAAGACTGAGTAGATGAAATTGAAAATTGTCAGAAAATTTCGAAAATGCAACATGTCAATATACGTGATTTCTCACCTATTAAAATTATTGAGCGAAGAAATAACATTCTGTTTGGTTTATATTCCTTGCAATCGATACAGACAGTTTTTATTTTGCATAAAGATCCGCAGTCTTCTAATGATTAAAAATGGTTATAAGTTAAAACAAGGCATAATAATAACAAAAAAAGTATCCTATTACTTTATATACATATACAATACAGGTTATGATAAATTATGCTGACGAGACAGGAAAAGCTTTACAGATATTCTTATTTCCATTTTTCTGAAGGAAAAAGACATGATGAATTTTAAATTTAAATATATATATTTGATTTTTTGTTTTTGGTCACTGCAAATTCCGATATGATTTAAGTATACATATCAATGTATGTTAATGCCACAATGATGACTAAATATTGATGACTGATCATTTAAACTAATTAATGATTAATCATAACTAATAAGCAATAACTAACGATTACGTATAGCTGTAACTAACTAATCAAAAAGTTTGACTGATGACTTAGTTATGATTAGTCCTTTTTAAATTATTAATTAATTTGTGCCCTACTCTGGTTTCGATAGAGCTCCCGAACGAGTTTCTGTGATTTGCTTTTTTCCCACGTTTCGTTCCACACGGTTTCAACCTTTTGCACTACAACTTACTAGGTTCTTGTATATGAAATGTCCGATTTCTAGCAATGGCATTAAACGAACGCAATTTTGTATCCAATGTATTCTTTATGTACCTTAAAATGTCCTCCATACCTCCACCCACACAGATAATGTGTCACAACACGTTCCCCTCTGTACCGTGCAAGTTTTGTTGATAACATTTTTCCATATTATTACAAATAACGAAGATATTCAAGGTGGACATAGTTATTGCCCTACGATCCTGCTGATCTCACATTAGCGGGACACCCTGTATACTTCATTGTTTTTTTTATGAAAAGTGTTATACCGTAAGCTATACTCTATGCTATACGTATGTTATAATGTATGCTATGTAATCCAAAGATGGCCTTACGGCGTCAATAAATAAATATTGAATAATATTTTGAAATTTTCATATGAGAAAAGTGCTTCTGAAGCCCTCGCTTTGGGGAAAATCCGCAAAGTGAGAAGACGTCGACCAACCGAACAGTGTAGGTACAAAAATTATCTTTAGAAGGAGCAGTACATTTTTAAACGTTCCGCGGAAGAGAAAACGATCGCGGCGGGCTCTAAAAAAGAAAACTCTCATTTAACCGATATCGAGCGACGACGGTCCCGTCTCGTCGCTTTTATTAGCAGTTTGTATACATAATACACGTAACGGGAACCGTGAAGAATAGACCACGCTGTTTTATTTACAACGGAAAACTACTCGGGCTTGATAAACGTGTTTCAAGTTCGCGTAAAAAAACTTATGTAACTGTTTTCCCCTCGGTTGTGGTCTCGCAGCGCGATAAGAATAGATAGCGGCCGCTTGATCCCGGGGGTTGTATTCGCGCACGCATAAACGCGAAAGAGAGAACGCACGAGTGCGACAGTGGTCAGAGGCTGAAACCAGGGACAGGATGTTCTGGAGGTGTATAAAAACGCAACAAAGTTTTGGAAAATTTGACAAGATATAATTCTTACTAAACTAATGCAATTACTAAAGTTTGGGTTCGATTCACTGCACCGTTTAATATTTATAGCAACTTACAGTTTGCACATTTTAACACTTCTTCTTATGGCGTATTCATAAAATTCCACTTCCAATCCTATTTAAACCGTGAAAAAAAAACGCAACTAGAAACTCCATTTTATATACAGGGTGTCCCAAAATTCGTGTACTTCCCGGAAATGGGAGGTTCCTTGGGTCATTTGAAGTGACATCTTCCTTTACAAAAATGACGTCGGCGGCTTTGTTTAGGAGTTATTAACGAAAAACACGGACTACTATATCATTTATAATGTAGACGATGATTGCGCGCAACGTTTGTATTGATAACGGAAAATATTGCACAGATACTGGTGTTATACCGAAAACCGAAATAAATACCGGTATTTTTTCGGTTAATTTTTTCCACCGTAAAGGATAAGCCAAAACGATTTCGCGCGTGAAATGATTGATATAAACACATATGCAAACTTGAAAACTTAGCATAACTTTACGTCCACACTGATTAATTAAACATCTTGATTTATTTGTTGTTAAATCGTGTATAAAATATTTATAAATTTCATTTTTCCTATTCCGGCTTATTTTTTCTACAATATGTGCTCTAACTTAAAATGTAACGTGCTAGTGCTGCGTGACAAACGACTATGTGTATAATACTGACAGACACAGACTACAAACTCCCTCCTCCTCGTCCCGATATCGAGACAAGCCTCTTCATTTGTTTATGAATTCTCAAGCCAACCGTGTGGCTTGACCGTGAAAAGAAATAAGCAATGTGTACATTGTTTCTATTCCGAAAACCGAAAATATTACCGGTAAATATATAGAAATATACCGGTATGACGTCATACTGCTGTTCCGATATTTCTTTTTCTACAACGCACAGTATGCAAAATGGTCTTTTTAGCTGGACAAAATGAACTTTCAAATCAACAAAAACTAACTGTGCCAATATTATCTAAAATAACCATGTATTAAAACCCTTGAATATTAAAACTGAAAATTCTTTTGTTGTATGTTTACCGAGCGTGTAAACTTTACCTAAAAGGCGGACGCCTAACCTATAAATGAATGGGCACACTGCCAAACGCGCTAGAAATATGTTAAAATGTACTAAGGAGTATTTAAATTTCCTATGTATAATGGATATAGCATCTTAAAATTGTAAATTAAGTGTCAAAGACGGTACTTATTTTTCCACAGAAACGCCTATGTTACTCCTCTTCGTTAATGAATTAGTATATGCTCCACGTCTTATTATAAAGTAGAGATTCTTTAGTTTATTGTAGTACCCAATTTGGCTTGCTATTCGTTGCTATACGATACTAAGTTTTACAATGAAGTTACGTCGTTTTTCTTTTGTTTTATATATCTTTATATATATTTTTATGTTAATAAGGGGAAGATACTTGGTCCCCTCAGGGTTTCAAGTCCATAAACCACTTCTCCTTCTCTTTTCCAATTTCCCCTGTCGCCTAATTGCAATCAAATCCAACGGGACCTACTGTTTTTATGGTGGGTTCCGAACCACCTTTTTGCCAACAACACGTGGCCAGTACCCAGACAAGTCACCGCCTGAAGTATACTGTATACCCATGCGGTCACCCATCCAAGCCCGGCCCACGTCCAACACTGTTTAACTTCGGTGATCGCACGAGAACCGGTGTTTGCAGCAAGGCTATGGTCGTTGGTTTTTATGTTACTATATTCTTAATTTTTTATTATATTAAAATCATAAACACTAATAAGCAGCAGATTATTTATAGATTGAAACCTTATACTAAACCAAGGAATAATTCTTTCCCGTATGTCTGAATCTCCAAAAAGTAAATTAGTAAATCATATTGACATTCTTTTTGTCCATAATTGAAAATGACGTCTTCTTTGATAATATCTACTACTTGTTAAATCATTCTGTGTTACATAGATCCATTACTAACTTCGTTGTATATTATATTTAATTATAAATCACTTAAAATATATTGGTTAATTAACAAAAACCAACTAAATGTTGTAAAAAGTTAATAATTATTCATCTTTTATACAACTGTAAACATATCAATTGATAAATATAGAGAAATAGGCGATTTAGAGTTTTGCCCAGCTAAAAAGGCCAGGAAGAAATTACTGAAAAATACTGGTGTGATGATACCGGTATGAGTCTCTGGCTGAAACACGTGTGAAACGGTGAATAGAAAAATCGCGCGCGGAGCCAGATGTCGGCCAGACGGAAGTGAAAAGGAGAAGAGGAGTCAGGAAGACGTGGGCTTAGCTACGAATTAATCATTGAGGAGGAGGCAGGTGTCGGCTGCGCATCCGGATATGACGCGCCGCTCGAGTCTTCTTCTGATTCATTCGAACCAGTCTCCTTTGTTCACCCACGCGTGATACACGCATCTCTGCACCACGCTCGAACAATCGTTTTCAGGGTCTCGTCAACGATATCGTGCGCTCAAGCGGCGTGAATGTTTACGTGAATGCACGTGGACTTTTTGTCGATCACACGGACAGAAATCGTGCTCGCGGTGTCGTTTTCTATCGGTGTCGCTTTTACTCTGCTGCATCGAATTAATGCGATCGAAGGTTTATTTTACTGGAAATTTTCTTTATTAACGAGAAAAGTAGTTCTGCGTGGATCTTCTAAATTAAACTTCATGATTGTATTGTCTAAATAATTTTCAAGAAACAGAGAAGTCAAATGGAAACGTCTTCCTTTCTTCAACTCTCATGCGTTCCTCAAAACTAGCTGCATAAAAGAGACCACAAAATATTATATTCACCCATTCTTATTTTGCATCTGACGACGTAGACATAACAAGATGAATAATTTTTCAGTATGTGAAAATATTGAATGGGTGAATTTTCACCTTGAGGAATGTACGAGGGTTAACAATATTAATATGCTAAACATATTAGGTGTGCAAATTCACTCGTGGTCCTTAAAAAATTGATTAATGCTTTATTAATTACATGAAAAAATAGGCTTTCACGCATCGTTACATAAATAATTGATTATTTGCCAGCTCATAATTAAACGAGTGGTTGTGATGTCGCAAGTACGTCGTCAGTCGTCCTGAATTCGTCCTGAATAAAAATAAAATTATTCTGGATTTTTCTGTTCGTTTACGATCACGTATTAATTTACATTTCTGACATAAAAAATCCTACATTTTTATCTCATCTACGTATACAGAAAATTTACAATTATTGATGATTGACATTAAATTAATATGAAAAATTCTATATTATTGAATTTATACAGAAAATTTATTAATATTAAATTAATATGAAAAATTTTATACAATATTACCAGGTTATTAATTTAGTCCTCTCCATCTTTGTCTATGGAACTTGAATGAAATACTAGTAAAAAAATAGTTGTACCGAATTGTTTTTATCGAATAATTGCATTGGCCGGGAGCGTTCCGAAAGGAAACGTTGCGACTGAGTTTTAATGCGATCAAAGTTTCCCTAAGCCGGGGGAACTTGTGCGAAGCAGGGACGTTCGGTTCGGCTCACGAGAAACTTTCGAATTAGGAAAAATCCGTTGACGACATGCAGTGAAACGCTGACAGTGCTCGGGTTTGAGGAACGGGATGCGAACGAATGTTTGGCTTCTATTCTTGTAACCCTCCTCCTTCAGACCCCTTTTCCGTAGGAAAAAGGAAAGAGGTCGTGCATTTCCGGCTTACCAGAGCTTCAGGAGATTCTCAAAGGACGAACCGGTGTGTTTCTCTCTTCTACGGATCGCACGCGGCCGTGAGTAAAACTCGCGAACATACGATCTGCTGAAATTCGTTAAGAGCTGCTCTCTCTCTCTCACTCTCCCTCTTTTTCTCTCCCTGACTTGTTGAAATTCCTTACGAGCGCAGTTCCGATCTACTGAACATAGCTGCCATACACTCGAGGCATTCGAAATGATGACACCGACGCCACATTGGTCTGGTGACACCCCGTTTTCGTGGCCAAAATTCAATTTCTCAACTTGAATATATTGTAAACATTTTTTTCCCTATGACGTAACCAGAGGTGGGCATTATTTGGCGAAACAAATATTTCAAATATTATTTAATATTTTAGACTTCATTTTGCTTAAAAAAAATAGTATTTTAACAATTGGAACGACAAAATAAAATACTTCTATTTTAACAATCAGAATCAAAAAATACAATATTTCTATTTTAATAATCTGAACACACAAAATAAAATATTGTATTTTTTCTGCCTACTGAGGTTTGTTGATAAACATACAGTATATCTTATCATCAGAGAATTATTTCTACTCATAAATCTATTGAATGCGAACCATTATTTTCAGCAATATATCTAAAATTCATATTGAAAATAAAGACAAGGTCGAAATATTTCTAATATTCTTCAAATAAAATACTATTTTCAAACATGACTGTCTCAAATAAATTATTTTATTTTCAAAATAGTACCCATACTCAAAAATAAATAGGATTATTTATTATTTACTATTTAAAATGCTATTTTCCCCAGCTCTGGAAGTAACAACTGGTATATTCTGGTATTTTAAGGTATATTCTGGTATATCCCGGTATATTCTGGTGTATTCTGGTATTTTCAGGTATATTCTGGCACATGCCCTGGTATATTCTGCTATATTCATGTATATTCTGGTATATTGTGCTATATTCGGATAGTTTCAGGTATATTTTGGTATATTCTGGTATATTCTGGTATATTCTGGTATATTATGGTATTTTCAGGTATATTCTGGCACATGCTGGTATATTCTGCTATATTCTAGCTCCCAAATCCAAAATATTGTTCATCTTCTACTTATCTATCTATATAAATAAAAATTAAATGCTGTTCGTTTGTAGGCGAATCACTTGAGAACGACTGGACCGATTTGGCTAATTTAAAAAAAAATGTTCGTAATAGTCTGAATAAGGTTGTTAGTGGAAAAAAATTGGAAAAGCTACCCGAAAAAATGGAAAATTCGAGAAAAACTAAAAGTGCTTTTTCAATCATATTTTAATACAACAAAAAAAACGAACGTCTTGATTTTTCAATCAAAATTGTAGGAACGAGATTCTGATAATCTCCTGTATGTGATCGGTTGTAGTTGTATGTGTATATCGTGTGTATGCGTGAGTCAATAACCAACGGCATAAACAAACAGCTGACGTGAGGCCTTCTTTTTTCAGAAGATTCAGGAAAAGAGACAAACGAAACGCATGTAAAACATTAGAGTGAGAAACGTAGAAAGGACGCGTTCACTCGGTGATGGCATTCTCGCGAAAACGAATTCACGTCGAGGTTTATTAAATCCGGTACTATACGATACGAACACGAATACGGAATTCGAACGTGAATTACGGCTAAAGAATTGTACGTTTATTCGGTGTCCGGAATGCTTATACGTATATTGTTATTCAATAAATATTAATAGTTCAAACATCTTTGCTCTTACAATATTTCATTTGGAATTTACATTACCGACTTTATCAACATCCGCCAGTTAGTTTATTTATTGTTTGCGTAAATTATAGTGCGATGTGAAACGTATTAATAGAAATTAGTTTATGATATCGGCGCACAGGTTCGATCAAAGAATCGTGTTGATACGAAACGTATTGGGTTGGAACGAAAGTTCGTAGGATTTTTTAATCAAAATTCAAACATAAAATTAAGATATTTACTCATAAGTTTATTCAATAATAGAATAACTCACCCAAAAAATGGAAAAAACTAACAGAAGTAATAGAAGAGAATAGAAAATATGTTATTGAACAAATCTATATATAAATATCCTAATTATATCTTTGAGTTTTAATTTAAAAACGCTATGAAAAACTCAATACGACTCTCAGAAAACATCAATGTTTTAATTTATCGTGCTCGTAAATTTTAGCACACTTTTACGTTCCATTGAATTTCCTCAAATTAATTGTATCTTTTGTTAACCATATTACTAGGCATATATCTTTGTCGACTATAAAAACTGTATTCTTGGCACCTGCTGTATAAATCATGTCGTATTGGATATTCGAACTATACTTTGCACGCTAGGTATTTTTAATTGTAAACTTTACAAAGTCGAATAAAAGGAAAAAGAATAATGCATGAATTAACCGGAAAAAATATTCTAGGATCTTTTTTCTTTTCAGTAGAATAGTTAGCGAAAGTGTTTCATCAAACCATTCTGAAATGGCAGGATCTCCGATGAAGACGCAGCTTCGTGTTAATAATTTCCTACTTAATGTCAGATTGGAAAAGTATATCATCAACTGAAGTCAGTAGTGAGCAGCATCTAAATGCACGTAGAAATATATTGTCTATAAAACTCGTGTGTTTCCTTCTCAAACATGTTTTTCATCGTTTCTTCTTGAATCTCGTTTATTACCTGTCGGATTTTAATATATCTAGCCACGTCTATCTCCTAATTAAGCGAAGTTCAATTAATCGAGCTCCCGCCTTATTTTTAATCCACCGTTACTATTAATACAGGAACTTTAGTTCTATTTTTTCATCAGACTCACGACATTCGATTATCCTGGCGACGATGCAAATATTTTTAATCTAATTGGCACATTTTAATAGAAGACTTAGTTTTGCTTTCGCAATATCCGACATTGAAGAACGTTTTAACTCCTTGCCCTACCTTTTTCTGGTCTCGTACGACAGTTCGAGAAAATATTATTTAAAATAGTAAATAATAAATAATCCTATTTATTTTAAAGTATGTGTTCAATTTTTGAAGATAGTATTTTATTTGACGAATATTGGAAATATTTCGACTTTGTCTTTATTTTCAATTTGAATTTTAAATAGTATTGCTGAAAATAATGGTTCGCATTCAATAGATTTATGAGTAGAAATAGTCTCTTGGCCATAAGATACACTGTATATTTATCAAGAAACCTCACAAAACCAAGGCACAAAAAGTATAATATTCTACTTTATGTTTCCGACTATTAAAATAGAAATATTTTTTTTTATGGTTCCCATTGTTAGAATAGAAATATTTTATTTTGTGGTTCCGATTGTTAAAATAGAAATATTTTGTTTTCGAAATTGTATATCGTATTTAAAATACTATTTTCTTTAAGCAAAATAAAGTCTAAAGTATTAAAATAGTATTTGAAATATTTGTTTCGCCAAATAATGCCCACCTTGGTATATATAAGATATATATAAGAGAACTCCCGGAATCGTGGCAACACTTAGTACACTTAAATTTTTAAAACGTACATATAAAATATGTAACGAAATTTGATTATGTTTTCTTAAAAAATAATGTATGTACCACAAATAGCCATAAATGTACGCGCACAACCCAATAGCAAAGTATTCAATGGTACTCTTGAAAATAATTCTCAAAAATATTAAGGAGACATTACACATTCTCGACCGAAAATTTTAATAATTTTACTAATAATTATTTACTATATTTTTGCTATATTTTACTATATTACTTACTTAATAATGGTACTCTTGAGAAGAATTCTCAAATAACATTTTTTGAGTCCGTAATTATTTGGACATATAGTAAATCCTCATTTACTGTCCGGGGTCTCCTGCGCGAACACTATCCGATACCTACCTACTCCACTGCCGGCCAACACAACGCCGCGTCGCACAGTGCGTTGGCCAAGAGGGACAAAAATAGAAAAATCAATGTTTTTAAAATGTATATCTGTTTACAGGAATTTATTGTAGACATACCATATATTCATGAACAATCGCCAGGAAAAAAAATAGAACTGAACATAGCTTGACACAGAACGCGTTCCTTTCGTCATAATCTAACACGACTGTTTCGTGCGTTATAACTTCAAGTGCGCGTACATGAAAGGAAATCCGTATACAGCCTATTGTTAAGCGCAAAATTAAATTAATTGTGATGGATAATTTTGTTAGATCGATACAATATTTGGCAACGTAGTTCCGTCTCTCGTAACTACTGGCGCTACATTCGCTGCTAGCGTTCCGCCGCCATCGATCGACTTACTCATCGATCTCTCTCGTACAGAACGCGATCTCGTAAAGTATTAACATCACGTGTATCTCTTACATATATTAAAACGGTTATTAGTGGTTTCTCCTAATGAAACCACGATCCTAGCTTCCTTAACAAATTTAGATCAAGGTGTGTACTCGTTATTTTGGCCCCCTAGCGATTTGTACAATTATTATTTATCGTATTTTATTACTTCAAAGTGATCCGTTTCTTAAAACGCGAAATCGAAAATTCTTATAACTTTAACTAAGCTTTTCTCAAAAAAGCTAAAACATATCTTGGGATTTTTGCTAGAAAATATTCGTAGGACTATCCTTTATTGAATTCTACAAAAGTTTTCTGCCCCAACTTGCCTCTTTAGTTTTTACAATTATTTATTTAGGAAGACACCCGGAAGAAATATATCGTATTGGCCCTGCACATGATCGTGCCTCTTCAAATTCTGAGGCAAATAAATGTTCAGAAAATTTAGATTCTGAAATCTTTGACTCTAGTGATGACTCGGGTACAGATTAAATATAAGTATTATTTATTGTTACTGTTATTATTATAATTATCATAACTATTTATAATAAAATCGTACGAACGTAAACACGGTTACTAATCAATCGATTTTTAATTTTGACTTTTCTTTCACTCGTAGTAATACATATATTCAATGCCACTATAGGCGACTCGCCAACTTTGGATGCTTATATCTTGACAACGGTTTATGCAAAAATAATGTTTTTGTAGTGTTTTGAATATATATATATATATATATATATATATATATATATATATGCCTTAACCTCACCTATTAGTAATACTAGCGCAAAGAAAGAAGGCACGAGAAACTCGTAGGTACCACGTGGTCTCCCACTACGCGCTATACAAAAGGCATGGAGCCATGCGCCAAGAGTGGGGATTCGTCGTTCCCCCTGCACCCCACTGACGAAATTCTGTGCCTTCTTTCTTTGCGCTAGTATTATACATGATCAAAAATATACATTATCGTATGAAATTTTTAAAGTGACCTTCATAGAGCTTCTCAACGTTACAACAAAATCAAACAAATACAATCATCATATACTTTTCCATATATTATTCGCTCGGCGAGAGTTGGCACGAGAAACTCGTAGGTACCACGTGGTCTCCCACTACGTGCTATACAAAAGGCATTGAGCCTTGCGTCAAGAGTGGGGATTCGCCGTTCCCCTTGCACCCCACTGACGAAATTCTGTGCCAACTCTCGCCGAGCAAATAATACCCTATAACTTTTATTTCAAACATTTTTTTATATCACTTATAATTTTCGAGATATGGATTTTTGTCCAAAAAACAGGCATTCCGACGCACTGTGCGCCGCAGGACGACGATGATTAATTTCGGCTTGGGTATATCGGTGTTCACACCACTGCATTAGAACCGTGAATCGAATGTTCAAACTATTTAATTTTTTATGGGATTTTACAGGCTTATTTCTGGCATTCTTTTGATTAAAACGCGGACTTTTCGGCCACGCGATTCGAATTTCATTCTGTCCTGCATGTTAGACACTCTATTAAAGTCTCGGCGCGGTAGACGCAGTTACAAAAAATTAGTGTCCCTATGCAAACACTGTCCGTGCAGCACACGACTGTTGGAGAATAAATGAGGATTTACTGTACATCCAAAGTCCTCTAATACAACAATAAGTTATGATACTATAATTTCTTAAATGATTTTTTATAGGGGTTTCTTTGTAGCCTCACGGAAGTCATTTTAAAAAAATTTATTTGCTGGCGTGCACGATTGCGGCTCACTGGAACATTTGTAAAAAAAGAATTATCCTTAGAAAAAGTATGACTATGGCTCCAGTATACATAGACTACGATTATTTTGTTCGAGCAAAAATTCACGAAGTGGACCTCTAAAATTGGTGGTCTTAGAAATAGGTTTTGCTTCGTAAGAAAACCTTTAAAAATTCAGGATGAAATTAACCAATCTTATTTATTCTAGTCTTTATGGGGAGGGGGGGGGGGTATTGTTGTGTAGAAGAAAATATTAAACTTTTAGACCGGTTAAATGGTTTCTAAGCTATTACGCACGCTGATTACAAAAACCTTGTTTTGAAAAAAAAACGCGATTAAAGTTTTGCCAAACGAATTTTCATATACAGGGTGTCCCAAAATTCGTGTACTTCCCGGAAATGGGAAGTTCCTTGGGTCATTTGAAGCGACATTTTCCTTTACAAAAATGACGCCGCTGGCTTTGTTTAGGAGTTATTAACAAAAAACACAGACCAATCAGAGCGCGGCTAGAGCAAACGGAATCCGACTCAGCGACAGATCCCGCTTAGCGTAGCGGCGCCATTGGCCGAGCCAGAATCAATCCGCTGTAGCCGCGCTCTGATTGGTCCGTGTTTTTTGTTAATAACTCCTAAACAAAGCCGCTGGCGTCATTTTTGTAAAGGAAAATGTCACTTCAAATGACCCAAAGAACCTCCCATTTCCGGGAAGTACACGAATTTTGGGACACCCTGTATAAAACTTGCTGTGTAATTTTTGCTTACATTAAAATCATTATAGTGGATTAATATAAGTGTTATGTATAAATTTAAAACCGGGGTTTTTTTTACTGAAAACTTTTTTGCTTTTTTTCGGATTGCAAAATTTTCTTTTAAAAACCGGTTTTTAAATCCGACAAACCCTAGTTGTGCCTGTTATAGTCATCTATAACTTCGAAAGTATTTCGAATTTACGTTTGAAATTTTCAGAGAATATTATTGAAATATGATACTTTTCAATAGGATACTCTGTAAAAAGTCGATTTTCCGACCCGAGGAAGTATAATGTCCCCTTAAAGAATGGCATTCATAGAAATTTCATCAATTGCTTTTATAGAAATCATAATTCATCGAATTGAATTAAACGTACTAATTGGGATGTTGCCTCCTAACAAATTGTTCACATATCCGTGAACCGTTTCGTGTCACGCATATGTAAATTTTGAATGAATTCTCAAGTGTTTTAATCAACGAGATGATAGCCGCTCGAGGACGAGTTGAATAACCCGTGGCGCAAGGTATTCAATGTTAAGCGAACGTAACTTCGGCTATCATTTCCTCGATAACACATAGATGCTAAAAGTCTCGTGATTCACCTTCTTGATGCGATACAAAGATTGCTTCACTACGTGCTCGGTGGCCTTGTAATCGCTATGTTACGTGTCATGGGCCGTTGCTCTTGTCGTGAACCTGAATCATCATTCGGAATGAAAAAAGTCTCACTTTATTTTTGAACTATCACACGATGCCCTGAAGATGCTCTAACACTAAACGCAGGTAAGTGTTGCCTTATAAAAATGTAATTACTTACATTTTTAAAGGAATGACGAAATAAATTAATTTATAAACATGTTCAATACAATTAACTAGGCCTGAGCAATATTATAATCGATTTTATAATGTTGTTTGTTACTAACGACTTTTATTAAAAATATGACGCTTGGACCTTTTTATTTAATTTATAACATTTAGTCTAATAATAAAGTTTTCAAAGCATCAAATACGTATTCTCTGAATATGCTCTAACACTAAATGTACCAAGCACCAAACGCAGGTAAATGTTGCCTCATAAACATTAATTTACTTACATTTTTAAAGGAATGACGAAATAAATTAATTTTTGATGTTCAGCACAATTGAGTAGCCCTGAACAATATTATTCGATTTAGCTATTATTTATCGATTTCATAAGGTTGTTTCATTATGTTGATATTATTATTATTATTATTCGATTTCATAGTGTTGTTTGTCAGTAAGGACTTTTATTAAAAATATGATGCTTGGACCGTTTCATTTAATATGAAATATATGTATAGTCTAGGAGTAAAGTTAAATACACATAATAAGCAATGGAAAAAATATTCCCAATAGTGCGCGTATCATCGATGAAACTAAAATTAATAAGGTGACACAATACGCAACACAGAAATAACTGAATTTGATTAAGAAAAAATGTACGAATGTACAGGATTATCGGTGGAGCGATAAATACATGACGAAATTAATTCGTCGGAAAAAAACCGATTTACGCAATAGTCGAACGTTATTTGCTTAAGAACAGTGATTTGTACACTTCAGTTTGTTCGGGTCATGAGACCGTGTTATATCACCAATCGAGACTTTCTGTGTGGATGCAAGTTTGTATTTTATGGAAGCTTGCGAAATGGAGCGTGGAAGATTTCCACGTTTCTTAACTCGGAATTACATACGGAAGATGCAGCAGCGGGAATCTTGAAAATTATGGAACAAACCGTTACCATGTTACGTGAACTTCTAATGAGAATGATGAAACTGCATGAATGGAGACGGCTGAGCATTACTTTCACGATAGAGCGCATTCTCTGCACAATTATTTGCTTCCTTCTTTTTAATTTATGCACGCTGCTCGCTGGAGTTCGTGCTAACACCGATTCCCGAGTTTCGGAAATTCTGGGACGCTGGTTCTCCAATTTTTACAAACGCACATAAAATGTAATTCGAACGATAATAAAATATTCATGGCTACACGCTTAAAACAATATTCAATGTTAGAGTCAGAAAAGCTGATTTTCAAGTTATCAACATTAACGAATTCTGTGAACATTATTTCATTAGAGTCACCAAAGCGTATTAACTCAACTTCATTATTCAACTGTCGGGTGCAGGGTCGCGCGGTAGATTTTCTCAATATAATACAAGTTTACGAAATGCCGCCCATTAAATGTTTTTTCTTTAAAATAGCCTTCGATTTGTGATTTCAAAAAATACGATAAATCATAAATCGTATTCATCAATATCGGAATAACATAGATCAATATAGAAAAGTGTTGCGTAAAATTTTAATTATTGAATAAAAGCGTCATGAGCCGAAAGGGTAGTTTCTAAGTGTTGTAAGGCTAAAATAACAATAGCTTTTCACACCTCCACGATATTCAATTATGTTAGAAACAGCCTTTCGCTGTTTCTGAAAAACGTATTCTTTTACTTGCATCACTTTTGTCGCAAGGGTGCGACGCATAGAATAACATTTTATCAAGAAACAAATAACCACTACATCAGCTACATTTGTATTAGATTGGTGCATATGAAATGTCGGAGTTTGAGATGAATATTATTGCCAATTTCTGTAAGGTAATAAAAATTACACAAATATCAGAAGAATCCATATTTGAATAAAACTTGAAGTAATTTCGAAAATTCACAATTTTGAAGAAAACTTTCTCACCAAAATATAACTCTGGTAACAGACAATTAAACTATAGAACATATTATGTAAAAAATAATATAATGATAGTAGGGAGATAAATATTCACATGAAATCAAAATCTAATAGTTCCAAGTAGGGCTGTTACTATTCCGAAGCTTTGATTCTTCCAAGTTTCGATGTTTCGAAGTCTTCGAAATTTCTGAAATCGAAGTTTCGAAATCTTTGACCTTCGAACGAAAGTTACACCCCTAGTTTCAGGTAAGGCTGTTACTTTCTTTCGAAGATCGAAGATTTTGAAGCTTCGAAACTTCGAATTTCGAAGCTACGATTTCAAAAACATCGAACGTGATTTGAAACTTCGAAGGCGACGAGTAGATTGTGGATCTTTATGGAAAAGACGAAGCCGTATAAACAATTTTTAATAAATCGAGAATAATATATGGGCGTTCTTAAATTGTCTGAATGTTTTTATTGTTTCAAATTACATCCACTGATTGTTGTCATAAATGCATAAAATCCGCAATCTAGTGATGAGAATCAAATTTCCGAGCCTCCTAGAAGTTAGCTCCCCACTTGTTGAATTAAACAATTTCAACAATTGTGCTGAATTGTGCTAGGTTTGTGCTATATTGTGCCCGAATATTATCACTATAATATGAAAAATAAGATGAAAAATTGAGAATAACGATTTTTTGAGTAGCCCCCCACTTTTCATTTTTTTCAATTTTCTCAAGTGGGAGCTAACTTCTAGGAGGCAATTTCCGAAGCTTCGAAAGTTCAACTTCTGTAGTAAATTATATTAGAGGATTAAAAGAAAAGAAGCCCCGAAGCGTTCAACTATGAAACTGAATTATATTTCACATTTACTAAATCATATTTAATACGGTTACAGACATTCCTACGTTTCGAAAAAAATACGCCATCACAATTAAAAGATTGATTAAGTTACAACTTCATACGATTCGAATGCTTCTAAGCTTGAATACTTTCAATGCTTCTAAGCTTGGGTACTTCGAAACTTGGTGTACTTCGAATGTTTCAAAACTTGAAGACATCAAAACTTTGTGCACTTCGAATGTTTCGAAACTTCGTGTACTTAGAAGTTCCTTTCTTTCCTTCGAATCCTTCGAATCTTCGGAAAAGTAACAGCCCTAGTTTCAAGTGATTTACTGAGAATTGTAGCTGTTGCATTAGGGGCAATTCTCGGAGAACGATTCACCCTCACGATACTTTTGATGATTTCATCACAGCTATTGCTAGACCCATTCAGATTTTTACACATTTCTGAACCTGCTTCTATGGTCTAGCAATGAATCGTCCAATCAGCTCGATCGGAGTATGCCTCAGGTATGCGTGCGTGTGTCAGTGTGTTTGTGTAGGTATACGACGAGACCGATTATAAACACATTGACAGATGAGAGGCGCGAAGTAAATGGGAACAGATATTCGTAGGAATACGCGTGTTTTTATCAAGGCGATTGCGTTTAGCCAGCCGAGACTCTATTTTTACGGCATCCAAGGATGCTGAAAGGATTATATGTGGATGACCCAGTTTCGTCGCGGCGGCATGGTGTTCCTGGGTAAACTGCTAGTTGAATGGTCTCATCGACGTCACTATTCGCGAACTGGGTCGCCATAGAATTTCCGTGTCTCCCCCCCCCCCCCTCTCTCTCTCTCTCTCTCACTCCCTGCACCCGCCGTGTGGTGGTGGTGGTCCTCTGTCAAAGCCCGGCTTGCTTGTCACGGTACCCGCGCAGCGTAATCAAGCGTTTACGGAAAATCGAATTTTCGAAAATAACGATGGTTTCGTAAACCCAGGCCACGTCGTTTATCGGTGGCACTGACGTTGATACGGGTTGCAAAGCGCACATAGGCTGAGGGTGAGAAAGGTGACGGGGACCTTGCTAAAAAGCTATTTCGGAATTGTGTAATATTTTCATAGTGGGTTTTGTAGCTCAAGCATCGGACAGCCGATGGGTATGCTGGGCTTTCCTTGTAACACTTGTAACTGAGAAATGTTCTCTAGAAAGTAGTGATCGTAAATACGAAATTTTTTGTCCTTTCAAATCAGAAAGCTCGCGATTGCTGGCGCGAATTGGCTGCAAAAGATTTCATAATGACGATCCCTCCCATTTAGAGGCGTGTACACACGATATTTCATTATGGGATTTGCTGTCGGCGGATCGTTCACAAAAGGATCGCGGCATGAATGAATCCGCCGACAGTGCTGTCCTCTAAATAGGTCATCGTTGTCTCCCTTCATAAATGAACTACTGAGTTTCGGCACAATAAATATTGAACATCGATACTTCGTTAAGCCGTTGTGAATCTCTCTTGTAGCATACAGTATCGGCTATTAATCACTAGACTGCGGATTTTTATGCATTTACGAAGAAATTGGTTGAGTGAATTATAAAACAGTAAAGGATTATAAAATTTTGAAAACATCGAAATGTTGTTTTTAATGTAACAAAGTCGCTAAAGGATGAAATCAATTTTCATTTTATTCCTGCTTCCCACAATCAATGTAAAACATTTTTATGCGTTTACGAAGAAATTGATGGGTGAAATGTAAAACAGTAAAGGATTAGAAAAATTTGAGAACATCTTATTGGTGTTTTTAATGTAACAAAGTCGTTAAAGAACGAAATCAATTTTCATTTAATTTCTGCTTCCCACAATCAATGTAACACATTTTTATTTTTCATAAACATACGCAGCCTATTAATCACTAGACTGTGAATTTGTATGCATTCATGACAATGGTGAGTAGGTGTAATGTAAAACAGCGATGACATTAGAACAATTCGAAAATGCTATTTCATTATTTTTAGCTTATCAAACATATTCGAAAAGAAAATAACTTTCTACTTTATTCCAATGTTTTCAATTTGGAACTTGCAATGGAATCTACAATAACAACAGCAATTTTCATTGCGAACTAACAAGTCATTCTCAGTAACGTCATTTAATAGTTTGACATTTAAGATTGCAGTGTAAAAAAAAATTTCTATGCTTTCTTTCAGTACAGCCGAATTATTGAAAATGGCCGGTCTTACATTTTTAATTTTATAATTATGGAGATTATGACGTTGCTTACATGGAAAACAATTCGATAAATTACTTCATCCAAGCACATATTGCAATAAAAATTGCACAAAACTCTGTCACAAAAGTCTGTTTTAATAATGGGAACCACAAAATAAAATATTTCTATTTTAATAATCTGAAACAGAAAATAGAATATTGTACTTTTTGTGCCTGCTGAGGTTTGTTGATAAACATACAGTATATCTTATCACCAGGAAACTATTTCTACTCATAAATCTATTGAACGCGAACCATTATTTTTAGCGATAATATGTAATATAGAAACTTAAAATAAAGACAAAGTTCAAATATTTTCAATATTCTTCAAATAAAATACTATCTTCAAAAATTACTGTCTCAAATATATATATAAATTATTTTATTTCCAAACAATTACTGCATCAAATAAAATATTTTATTTTCAAAGTTGTACACATACTTTAAAATAAATAGGATGATTTATTATTTACTATTTAAAATACTATTTTCCCTAGGTCAAGTCAGCCCTATATACGTTTCTTTTGTTTCATAGGGAAGATAATTGTGTGATCGATGTGTCACAGCGGCCATTATCGAATTCTGGTTGGTAACAGGAGTTAGCACGATGGATCTGAAAGAAATGTAAGGTGAATGGACCAGTCGACGTCATCACTCGTGAACTGGGTCAAACCCGGCGATTTCAGTTCACATTTCCCTCGCGCCACCCTTGTTCGTTGCGGTAGTTCATTGGAAGCTCGAAAAACGCTAATTTAGGAGATTGATTACCATCCGACATAGGTCAAGATCTCTCGCTTCAACCGTTTCTATTTGTTCGACCTCTCCGACTGATTATTCCGCATTATTTAAATTATTTTCAATTTCAATTTTAAATATTATTGCTGAAGATAATGGTTCGCATTCAATAGATTTATAAATAGAAATAGTTTCCTGGTGATAAGATACACTGTATGTTTATCAAGAAACCTCAGCAGGCGCAAAAAATACAATATTCTATTTTGTGTTTCAGACTATTGAAATAGAAATATTTTATTTTCGTAATTCTATATCTAATTTAAAATACTATTTTCTTTAAGGAAAATAAAGTCTAAAATATTAAATAGGATTTGAAATATTTTTTTTACCAAATATTTAATTTAATATATGTATTTCTCTTAACTATTTCATTATTTGTGTGTGTGTGTGTGTGTGTGTGTGTGTGTGTGTGTGTGTGATACATACAAACTTGACTTTCTTCCCTAGAAACATGATTTTCTCTTCGAAGGTCAACATATCGCAAAAATTCGTTTTTCTTTTATGAGCTATATGTGTGACCGTTGTAACTTTAATTCTAATTAAGAATATAGAAACACAAATTTTGTTTCTGATTAACCTCTTGCCATATTTTAACACGTGTCAGTCTCTTCGCGAAGATTTTAAACAAAGTTTAACAAATACGAATGTTACGACTTTCTTTTTAAATGAGATAAAATTTGATTCGTTTATAATAAAAAATTAAGCATTAAAGTAAATCGAGCCATGGAAAGAATATAAATTTTCTTTTCTCTTCTACGATATTTTTCGGAACAAAAAATCATTGTAATTCTAAACGAAATTGTACGGCAGAGGGTTAAAGTTATTCAGAAAGGGAAGAAATATGGCTCCTGTATCTACTCTAACGAAGTGAGACGATTGTTAATATACATTTAACATACGTAGAATCTTAGTTGATTCGAATTTAGAACGCGCAACGATAGAGACGACACACGCGATCTAACGCTAAACTATAATTAGCAGGCACGTCGATAAGTTAGCTACCATATCAATTTTTTGTCACGGCAATTAGTCTGTAATTTTTGTAAACGTATATAGCCACTGTCTAAGAATTTTTAAACGGGCCTTTCACGTTCAGTAATTTCTAAAATATTTTCTGCGTAGCTACAATTACTTCAGTGATTTAAGAAGAGTATAATTTTCGTTTAAAAAGAAAGTCGTAGCATTTACAAGTGTCGGGCTTCTTTTAACACTGAGTTTACGATGGTCTAGTAATAACTATTTGACATTCGAAAATAACAAGAACGTGTCAATATCAAAGAAATCAATTTGGTAAATAATTCTTCGGGGAAGCATCTGTAAAATCGTAATAACCGCAAATTAAGAATATTAGAACTAGATATCTCTATTTCACTTGTATCTGAATACACGTGTGCATGTTTATCTCACGTACACGTTTTTAAGTACACGGGTACACGTCTCCTATTTCATATTTTAATTCGTTCGAATTTTTAGGATACAGTTAGTAATTTTCGAAAGCTAAATATGGGTACACATAAATTAATATCAATGTTCTACAATGTTAGGGAATATTAAGTGAAAGTGAAAAGAAGCCTTTGTTATATAAATATCACATATAAAATATGATTGAATTTGCACTAAGATATTAGTAATTTTAACACAACGTGTATATTTTAATAACTAAACTAAAGAAGAAGAGAAAGTCGTTGAAGAACGCCCATATATACATACAGGGTGTCCCGAAATTCCTTCAACATCCGCAAATGGGAGGATGCTGAGATCATTTCAAGCAAGATTTTCCTTTACGAAAATGTCATCTGAGGCTTCGTTAA
>CM052340.1:775880-798215 GCA_028455595.1 Lasioglossum vierecki | reverse complement strand
CTACATGTGTTGGTCGCGGCACATCGACAGCCGAACGTCGTTGAACACCAACACATGTAGGTCGCGCTCTGGATTGGTCCGTGTTTTTCGTTAATAACTTCTTAACGAAGCCTCAGATGACATTTTCGTAAAGGAAAATCTTGCTTGAAATGATCTCAGCATCCTCGCATTTCGGGATGCTGAGGGAATTTCGGGACACCCTGTATATAATTCCTATGAAGAATTCAATCTTAGCTACATTGTTAAGACGATTTTCAAATATTTCCGATGATCTGACTAATAAATGTTTCGAACAAAAATTGATCGATATTCGCTTGTCTGCAAACTTGAATACAAACAATTAATGAAAAATTTCTTCTTTCGTAAATAATGAAGATCACCTCAATTTTTTAAAAATATTAACATATATTTTTTACTTCATAATATTCTAACTGGTATCAAAACAAATCCAACAACCTATAATAATATAACATTAAATGTCCGAAGGACTGTTATTGAGAATGTAAAGATTTACTCGTGAACAATTATTCAGCAGACTCATTTGTTTGAACAGATAAAGCAACAAAAATAGTTGGAAGTCTGAATAAGTATATTCTTATAATCCTCATAAAGCCGACCCTTGGTAAACTCGACTTTTAACTTTTCTTTAAACAAGAATAGCTTTAGTGAAATTTGACTGAACGACTTGAATTTATTCCGTAATGTATCAGATGCTGTGTAAACAAATTCTATTAAAAACCCTGTACACACCTTCCGTTTATTATTATTAACCAAGAGAAAGTATAGATACGCGTACACGAAAATGTTCGATACAGATAGTACTTATAGAAAACGTAAAACCAGGTCACTGTGATAATTGACGAAGAAATAATTCAAGCGGAGCAAAAATAATTTCTACAACTAACTGACCATGTCTGATTGCATTTTTGGAAAATAGCATCCCTCTATTCCATTGATAACGAGTTCCAGTTCTATTCTTTTCACCGGCAGAGCAAATCTAGCGTATCTGATATTTAAAAACCAATTAGTCGGACCACGTTGCTCGTTTAGTCTACAATTCAGAGTACTTCCGCTACGCTGGACCGGACGGAAGACGCATCTGCTCCGCCGAAAATATTATTAGTTCGATCGATGATGTGCATCCGGCCATCGGTGGATAAGATGTCCATGGCTCGTTTACGGGGTAATCGTCACACTCGTATCGCTAATTAGTCACTAATTACGTGTGTTCCCGACGTTCAGTCTGGCAGTGTTACAACACACGAGGAGCCCGCTTAACGAACGAAGCCTTCTGCCTCCAGACGTGGGCGTACTTCCGCTTCACTTTAAGAATATAATCCGCTATCCGGCGTGTTCGGTCGTATTCCGGGGTAAAATGAATAATTGCTACGAATAAAATTACGAACGGTGATTCATTCAGAGCTCTACAAGCTGAAGAAAGCGAGTGAAAGAGAACTTATTTACAACGCAACAATATGCTGGGTATCTAAAGTTTCGTCTGCTTTTTACATTTATTTCGTCATATTGTTTTGAATAATTGACATCACAAGTTCCTGGATAGAATTTTTCAAATATATATTTTTGATGTTGATATTGATTTATTTAGAGTTTAGAATGATGTGTGTACTTTTATCATGTACATTCACCCTTTGAAATATAAATACGTATTCGATTTTGTCCCCAATAGCCGTAACGTAGTATTTCAAGTATTTTATTCAAAATGTATCTCGAAAGACTAATGTTTCAGAAATATATTTTTTATTATAAGATGGAAATTACATTTGCAATTTGTGCACTGTGATTATAATTTGATAGTTTGTCATGAGTTAGAGCGATAGTTTGTCATGTGAAAGATAGTTTCTAGACCAGTACTAATTTTAGAAGAACTATTATTTCCAGCAGTTGTATCTTTATTTTAAATCCAAATCTTTCGCCCTCCGTACCTGAGTAAAATCAAGCAAATCTAAAATATGATTGTTTTTAAATAATCAATAGATTCACGAAGTGAGGCCACGGTTTAATGTGCACGCATTATGTGTATATACACTACTTTGCAAAAGAGAGAAGCGCCCAGTATAATTATATAAGATATAATGACAAACAATATCTTCATATAGAAATTGTATTGTACTATGATTGATTTATTGGGTTTGAAGTATTAGATAATTCGCAGTAACATATATTCTGATAACTATCCAATTAAACAGCAGATTCCTTTTTCAAAACTTACTGTGTTCTTATCACATTTGATTTTTTATGCTTTTTCATTAAATATAACCGAGTGATTCCTTCTTTCGCACAGAAGTGTATTAAGTGTAAGTGCTTTTTGAAGTAAAAGAAAAATCAGTAACGTAAAATATTGATTACGTACAGTGACTCCCACTAATATTATATTATACGATTTGAATTTTTTTTGGAAAGCTAGAGCAATTAGTTTGCTACGAGATGTGAAAAACAATTTTGTCAAAAATTGCAATTGGTCGGAATTGTAGAAGAAATATTAAAAGTTGCATTTTACAAATTTTTTATGTGGGCCTATATTGAAAATTGAAAAACTACGCTTTGTAGATCTGTGTCAATCATATAAACTGTGAAAGTTTCATCGAAATCGATTGATGCGGAAAAAACGACAGACATTGAAAGATGTAAGAATGCTTAGATTTATTGCAATTATTGACCGAAAATCGTAAAATCTGTAATTTTTATCATCTTCAAACATTTGTAGCTCATTGCACCGTCGCCCGATTTGACGAAACGTAGTTTTCCAATTTTCAATATAGGCCCACAGAAAAAAGTTGTAAAATGCAACTTTTAATATTTTTTCTACAATTACGATCAATTGCAATTTCTGACAAAGTTGTTTTTATGTCGTGTAGCAAACTAATTGCTTCAGCTTCCCAAAAAAGTTCAACTCGTATAGTACAATTTTAAGAAAGTTATCGTCTTTTTAAAAGTTTCCGAATATTAGTGGAAGCTAGTGTATATTCGATTGTAAACCATGTGGTCACTAATGACCTAATATGACCATGTTAACATAAACCATAAATAAATAAATATAGGTCGTTGGATTTGTTTTTACGTCAGCTACAATATTATCTTTTTTTATATTAGGTACAGTATTATGTAGTCAAAAATATATATTGATTTTGAAAAGTTAAAGGTGACCTTAATTTTTTATGGGATAAACAATTTCTAAAAATTTTTTCCAATTTTTTTAATTTCTGTTTAAAAAATTTCACATTATCGGAATTGCCTGAAAAATCATGTTCAGTTTAGAAATAAACAATAATCCATAACGGTATTTATGAAATGTCTTCATTCAAATCGTATAGTAAAATATTTAAAAAGTTATCGTCTTTTTAAGAGTGTCCTAATATTGATGAGAATCACTGCATATCCCTAACTTGGTTCAACTTACGAATTTAAACAAGGTCGTTCGCAAACATATTTTTAAAAAGCTACGGTTCAAAAGAACGAGATGAACGATTCGCATACGCAACAACCTAATCGAAAAAACTCGGTTCGGATGGGTTAACGGGTTAAGCAGCTCGCGGAACGCGAAAGCTGCGCCTTATTAGCGAGCAACGGAACAAGGAATGTTATTGTTTCACGAGCGTCCGAGATTACGTGGTACGTGCTGAACGTACTGTACAGGGATTTCGAGTCACCGATGAATTATGCACGGGAGGAAACGGAGGGGTCGTTACGAGGAATTCCGGCCGCGGTTAAGAACATTTCTTCCAGAAACACACGTGTTCTCTCCGTCTTCTCTTTTAACACGGCCCGCCGACGCGTGATTCCTGTCTCACGTTCTTCCTAAAAAGAGTTGCTATCTACGTGTATAAATGTCCACGCATGCATTTCGGTTGGGTTCTTACAGTTCTCACGCAGTCGCGACGTGCCAGTGAATCAGTCTCATGAAAGCGTGATTACACGTTGATCGTTGCCAAGCCGTTCCGTTTCACGCGATATAATAATTCGACGGTTGCAGCCATAAATAGGCAATTTAACTTTTTACACACGTTGTTTGTTGTGTATCCTATTTCATTAAAGCGTGGCTTTTTACTTGGTGTGAATACAAGTTATTGCAGAAGCATTGCGATAACGTAAAAATATATATTTAACAAAAAAAACGGTAATTATTTACATTAGGGGCTTCCTCACCAATTTTGATGACGTTGAAATATATTGACAAGGTTATAAAAACTATTGCAAATACTCTATTGAATTTTGTCTCTTGAATTTTCGGATGTCAGCATAGGCGATTGCTTAACGGCGTTTCTAAGCAAACACAAAATGAATAGCATACGTATTAGGGTTTATACAAAAACCGACTTTTTAAAAAACCGGTTTTCGCTTTTTTACTTTTCCATGAAATCGGTTTAAGCCGGTTTTGAATTTCTACAAATAAAAAACAAGACATGTTTACAACTTAGAATAGAAGTTTTTAATTTTTTTATTTATTAAAGAATCGACAAAATAATATCCTTAAAGAATCACAGAAATTAACAAATGTTTTATATTTATGAAAATTATTATTTTACTTCTTTTTTTGATTAATACAATGTGATTTCAAAAAGCAAAGAACGTCAATGGATTTATTGCTTAGTCGTGTCCTTATTTTGGACACAAAATTTCCAGAAATTTAAAGCATTAAATAATAAATCTAAATTTTTTGTTGTGCTATTTGTAGCCTCTAAGACCAAAAACTCCTTCTTTTTAATGTTTAAGGATTGGAGGAAGTCACTTCTTCAGGTTCTTGCAGATATTTATTTATTGCTATTTCGTTCCTTTTTTTTTAAACATTGCAGTCATCTTCTGTGGAATAAACTTTATATAATCTGGATTTTATCTGTCCGGAAATTTTAATAATATATCAGTTTTTATAGCTAATGGAAGAAATTTATTAGAAGATATACAAGTCTTATGTATTTTAAATCCGGCTTTTTTTACTGAAAACCCGGTTTCCGAATTGAATACTTATTTTTTAAAAACCTACAAACCCTAAGTTAAACTGTCAAACAGTAGTCGAATTTATTGATCACTTTTTTCATCATCGCAGTCATCTTTTGTAGAATAATTTTTATATTATATTCTTTATATAATCTTGGTAATATCTGCCCAGATAACTTAATGATGACTGACATCATCATTAAGGCAATGACAAGGCAATAATGTTCCCAGACCTTTCTCCGGTATATACAACTTGCTGTGTAATTTTTGCTTACATTAAAATCATTATAGCGGATTAATATAAGTGTTATGTACAAATTTAAAACCGGTTTTTTTACTGAAAACTAAAAAGGGATAATAATTTTGTAGATATTTGAGAGTATAAAGGGGCGTTGTACTATATTAACGTAATCTTTGTGGGTGCTCTACGCTTTTATTTATAGTTACTCTCTAATATCTAATAAAATTATTAAGATATAGAAACGCAAGATATGAAAATACGCGAGGTAGAATGAGGGGATGACTCCGAGAAACGACGTATGTACATACTACTCAGCGTATTTCATAAAGCCCGGATTCGATTCCCGCTGAGATACTCTGCTGAGATTTTTTTATCTCCTAAACGCACAGTTTTTAAAAATATATATTAAATATATAAAAATATATAAAAATATAGACAACAAATAACACGGCAAGCTAATATAAGCGTGGTATAAAATGAGAGGCGGATCTCTTTCAGACGATTTCACGCTGTAAACTTATATCGCATTGTATGAAGAGACACTATTTTATTTGTATAAATATGAAAGAAGGTTTGAATTTAAAATTTGAAAACTATTGTAATGATTGAAGGGGCTGCTATTATAAGCAGCCATTATAAATGGCCCAGTATAAATACATAAAAGTCTGCTGTGACAAGTCGACTGTATCATACATAGAGGCCTTCATTACACAAGTTTCCATTTCAGTACACGATTTGTACAGCGTCTACCTAATAATTTGAGTGGTTACAAAATAACCAAAGGCAGGATTAAATTCGACAGATATATTCATTTTGGTGTTGGAAATATTTCTATGGCATCTACGAATGCACAAAAGTCCATAGATTAGTCATGAGTGACTATGAGTGACCACCAAGAAATATACGCAGTAACCTAATATGTATTACGTATATTTTTCTTAGTGATTTCATCGACCGTTACAATTGTAATCCGAAACTCATGCTACATACATCAGGCACACTGTGTTACGTCTGGTTGGGAAAAGATGACGCGGAGGTCTTGTTGCTATTGCAATTGTGCAATTATGAATATCTGTAGCGACCGAAGGAGAAGAAGACTTATATTTTTATTTAACTTGAGTTTCTCACGAGCAACTCAGGAAACTTTTTTATTTTCCACGAATCACAGTCTAATCATGACTAGTCATTTAATAATCATTAGACTGCGGATGTTTATGCAAAATAAAAATGTTTTACATTGAATGTGGAAAGCAGGAACTTCATAAAAATTAATTTCATCCCTTAACGACTTTGTTACATTAAAAGAAACATTTTTTAATTTTTTATATCTTTTACATAATGCATAAATGTAAATTACATATGAATGCATAAAGTTCCGCAGTCTAACAATCATTTATTGACTTGTCTTACTATAACTGTAACAATTCATTCACTGTGGATTATTACTATTAAACCTTTTTTTAGTGCTGAATTATATATCTGTCACAGATTAATAAAAGTATTGATGTTATTTAGATAAAAACGAAAAGAAAAATAGATGTTAAAAAGCATGTTCTGTTTAACGTCGCGGAATAGCTATTATTCACTACGTGAATTCTTATTCCCTGCAACCATCTCATTATTCAATCGTATTCGTTTAATCATATTATCGGTCCACGTCCCTGGAACATCCTTTTCCTCAAGACGGTTCCATTAATGTGACTTCATTCTCTGTTCACTCCTTATTATGGATTTATTTCTCGCGCTGCAAATAAACTGATTTACCGCCTTGTTATAATTAGTTTTGTTATCGTACGATTCGTTTCATTCCATTTCGCTTCTATTGTATTCGTTCCTCTCGTAGAGGATCGTCAATAATTATCGGAATACGTCGGGGGATGCGAGTATGTATTAATGACTGGCTCGATAAGATGTCTCTGGAAATTGGTAAAACGATTCTCCTCATTTATTAATAGCAAGAAACGTGTCAGGTACAGAGAACAATTTTTTCCGATTTTTGATAGTCAGGCGGATTTTTTGCATTTTATGACAACGATGAGTAGATTGAACACAAAGTAGTGAAAACATCAAAACACATTAACAACATGATTACATTATACTTGTGACTTTTCAAATTATTAAGAGAATGAATAAATGTTTACCTGTAGTTACTGTTATTTAGGGAATGACGATTATACTTGTGACTCATTTAAATTATTAAAAGAATGAATAAACGTTTATATCTAGTTACTGTCACCCAGTGACTAACGATTATAATTAATAAATTTTTTTTTAACTTCAGTGCGTCCCAAGATATTTCCGTTCTTAGTTAAATGACACACCCTGTACATTCCAATGGCTCAGACAACCAAAATTTCTTAAATTTACGCGAGATTTGTAAGATCGTATTTATGCCAACTTTTCCAGGCAAATACAGCACTGTGCAACGATCGTGGAATTTCGGTAGCAATCCGATCGCTCATTTCCGTGTGGAATAACGGCTGTTAACGAACACTTCCCAGGTTTCTCTATACGGTCGAGCGCGAGGATTTTCGGTTCGAACGAAATGTAGAATTAGTTTCCGGTTAACGACGGGAAGTGCCAAAAATGTTTCCTTCCACTGGGCGTTGACTATCCCGAAACGTATAAGGAAACAATGCTCGGCAAACGCCGCCGTAGCGGAAGTAACGACCCAGGGGTCCTAAGAGGGAAGCCGGATGAACCTCTAAATGTCGATTCGGAGAAGCGGTCTCCTGGACCCCGCGGTTCTTCCATGGTCCCTTCCTATCCTTCAGAATCCTTGTACCTTTTGTTTGCTTATTGCTATGCCCCGTGTTCCTTTTCAATAGAAAACCATCAATCTCTGTCCGCTGCAGCGTTTCGCTCCTCCAATCCTGTTTAAGATGCTGCTCAAAAAATTACCTTGTCTTCTTCTGCGAGCCTCGTCGAATTCACTATTCTTCTTATTTCAGATCCCAAGAAAAACATCCTGTAAAAAGGAGCCAAGTTCCTATGGCCGTAAAAAGTTGTGAGATCAAACAAAATACGGCCAAGTTCGTTAGCTTAGAAATACCTCTTACAATACTGAAAAAAAGCGTTTGTAAAAATTAGTTTAAAGGAACGCTATTTAATTTTTAAACAGTTACATGGAGGACTGAATTATTCAAACTTGGCCTAACACTTTTTCAACCAATGGCCATAAAATGTGTTAAGCAGCAGGCAAGTTCAAATAATTCAGCCCTCCATGTAACTCTTTAAAAAATAGAGAGTTTAAGAGGTATTTCTAAGTTAACGAACTTGGCTGTATTTTGTTTGATCTCACAACATTTTCAGTCCATAGGAACTTGGCTCCTATTTACAGGATGTTTTTCTTGGGATGTCATCAACTTTTGTTGGTTGTTTTTTTCATCAGTATTTGTTGTGTCCTCGAAGTTAATAAAACGTATACTTATGTATGTTATGCTGCTATGTTTTATCCTACGTCCCCTATTTCGTACTGTTTTTTTTTCAATACAACCCCTTTAAGGTGTAAAATTTCAAACTTTGATTATCATTCTTGTGAGTGTTTGTTGTGATGGACCTATGTACCAAATTTCAAGTTTGTAGGTCAATGGGTAGTACCCAAAAGGCTTTGATGATATGTCAGTCAGTCAATCAGTTAAAGATTTAGTGATTTTTTAGGTCCTATATCTCGGAACCTACTAATGTTGGAAGATTAATGTTTTGCCAATATTGAGACATGATAGCACTTAATAATTGTACGAAATTACATCTCTCCATCTGCCTCCAGTTCCGAGTTACAAGCCTCTAAAAAACGGCCACGTTGTTTCGTGTAAAAGGAGGTAGTGCGAGAACTTGGCTGGTGCACTACCGTGCACCTAGATGTTTTTGCTTCTCCGAACGAGGTATTCTTACATGACATACCAGGTAGAAAACTAAAGACCAGTAAAGACCTATTTTTCTTAAAAAATTGATGGAAATTCAAACGTCTCCAAATATTTTCAAAAATTTCTCTAGTAAATGAAAGTGCCATGAATTTCAAGTCTTGTCTTTGCAACGACTCCTTAAAAATGTAAGTACGATATTTTTTCACTGTTTTACCGAACGAAAATAAAGAACAAATTCGTTCGTGTAAAGTTGGCGGCACAACTTTCACTCAAAGCTCGACAAAACGACTCAAATAAGCCGTACATAAATTTTTAAGGCGTCGCACAGTGCGGACAAATGGCCTAATATTCGGCACTTCTCTAAATTTGGTTATTAATGTATATATATAGGTAATTTTTATGCAGAAAATGAATTTAGCAATACAATTGATTTTATTAAGAAATTACCAATTTTTATTTAAACAAAAATATATTTTTAAAAACTAACAAATTTTAAACAAAATTAGTAATAAATAAACCATATTTAATATTAATAATAAATAAACAAAATTAACAAACTTAACAAAACGGTATGCGCTATCCGAGTCATCCTCGGTACTTTGAATGTGATCCAAAACAAATCATTCACTCCAGTGATCTTGTACATTTCTGCTTTTGATTGTCGTTTCTCGATGTATTAATCGGATCGAATGTGATTGAAAGATTATTAAATAAATCGGTGTTATTGTTATTGCAAAATTGTATTATGCATAAAAATTATTATTATATGATTATTAATAACACTTTATATCCCAATACGCATTTTTTGCAAAAAAAATGTATTTCATATCGTGACATACACTAATATTGAATTTTTCTGTGGCGGTCAAATGGTAAAATTTTGTACAAAAATCCAAATTTGTTTACGAACGTATATGTATTGATAATTATTCGCAGAAAATAAAATTTAATAATATAACTAATAAATTTAAAAAGAATTTACCGAATTTTCCACAATACATCATAAAGACAAGGTACGGGTACTTATTAAAAAGTTTATAAAATTAAGAGTAGCAGTTAGTTGCAGGCAAAACTATGAAATTCTTGAACTAAAAGTAATATATCCGAATATGTAAAGATCTCAGGATATTTTTTGTCCTTGTCGAGATATGTTAATTTACAGTTTTATATGCAAGTAATAAATAAAACCACCGCTGAAAATGTATACAAAAAACAGATCTACTTTATTAAATGTAAAAAGAATGCATATACCTTGGTGAGCATTTTCCATTATACAGAATTATTGTTGCAACACTGATTTACAATTATTGTAATATTATTTGATTTTTGGAACTCTGGAGTGTACGGCACATGGTAAAATTGTTTATAAAAATCTAAATGTGGTTACTAATGTAAATGCAATAGTAATTCACAAAAAATGTAACAAATTACATAAAAAAGTTAATAAATTAAAAAAAATTAACAATATTTATGCATAAAAATTATTGTTATATGATTAATAATATCAATTACCACCTAGTAAAACGCTTTGCCAAAGGAATTTATCGTACATCGTGATATAGACGTGTAGTGAGATATGCCACGTTTCTCCGCACTGTGCGTCGCACAGTGTGACGTTTCGATCATTTAGGGTTGTTTAATTCCGAAATTGAACATTTTTTAAAAATTGCGTATTTTCTCTTACCTTGAAAACAATACCTCCGTAACCCAGAATCGATATTGTTTTTAACTTCTTATCGCATTCAGATAGGAAAAATAAGCCTCGTATGAACTCTACTGCCTATACAAATGGTGAAAATTCATAAATCGGCAGTGATACTGTACCTAAATAAAAGTGTGTGTATTTGATCCTAAATTTTTATAATATTTATTTTAGCTATTACTCAATCCTTTGTAGTGTGTTTTCAATATTTTTTGTTTTTAAATATATATACATAATAACCTATTGTGATTAATAATCATACAAACTCGAAGAACGTTTCAGTATGTACCAATGTTCTACAGAGTAAAACTTTCTTACATGGCCGAATATGGACTTTAAACCATATCGTATGTATACATTGAAGTCTTGTCTATTCGGCTATGAAAATAAATTCTGCGTTGGTCTGCGTCCTTGGGAGTTTTCGTTTGTTTTCCACAGCCTTACGCTGCCACCTCGCGCAGTCGTCTAACACAATTTATCCGAATAAGAAGAACGTGTTCATAAGTCTGCACTTTGATTGTTACTTATTAAATTGTTACAGGTTTAAATTGTTATTGTTTAACTGTTGTTGTGTTTGATTGTTATTACATTTGAGAGTTTCTGTTCTTGGTTTAGTATTATTTCTTTAATTACTATTATTTCACATATTGTTCATTTTGGCGATTATTTCACTCCTTAAGGTAGGTTTTCAATATTTTTGGTGTCAAAATGTGGTATATACTTTAGAGACTGTTGCTGATTGCGCGAGCTGCGTTACGGCGCACAGTGGTCCGAATGGAGAAATTAAATGACATTTCGACGAGAAATGAACTTTCTCATATTGACACGTACAAAGTTTGTATTGCTTCCTAAATATCCATCTATCTCCGAAATAAAGAAATTAATAAAATGTAGTAAAACTTGTAATCGTAACGTGCACTTAAAGTTGGGCATTATGAAAATAGTTTGTTTCGCAAAAGAAAAATGCTTAGCTTATATAATCTGGATGCTCTGACTCACCTGTTTAATATTTTTTTCTCTGTTCTTCTTTTAAAATGAAGAGAATTTCTTTAAGATAAGAATTTACACTGACAATTAAACATTGATTTAAATAATGTATTAAAAAAGATAATGCACAGTGAATGCACGGAAATTGTCAAAATTCCTCATCTTTAATAAGGAATATCTTTTGAGTTCCATAGTTCTATTCTGTATATTCTGTACACCTTTTCCCTATATAGTTATGCATGATTTACTACCGACAACGTCCATCCACGCAAGTTATTAATGTTTAAAGTGATTGTGCGAGACGCGAAGAACCTCTTCGATAATTACATAGGTTTAAGTAAATCAGTCAATAAGTAAGTAAAATGTTAATAAAAATAATTAAACAAACACTGAACATATTAAATTATTTATCATTAACAAGTGATTATTTTTTCATATTTTTCAGTAAACATTTCATCCCTATAACTTTCATGTTTCAAGAGTTATGACCAAAAAAATTTTAATTGTTATAAATTATTACAAAAAATAATTTGTAAACTTGTAATTAAACAATCTTATTTTTACTAAAAAAGTATCAATGAAAATTAATTAAAAAATGTTTTTTAACAAATGCAAAAAATATTTAATTACATATAGTTAAAAATGACTATTTTTTAGGTATTTTTAGTGAAAATTTCATATTGCTACATCTCTAATGGTACAAAAGTTATAACAAACTGTCACTGAATTTCTCCATCCGGACCACTGTGCGGCGCTTGTTGTAGAGCAGGGGAGAGAGAGGTAACGGGGTTACCAAAACCATAACACCTCTCCCCTGGCCGTTCTGACTCTTCGAAAACAGTTGATTGCCGAAAAATCAGTTGCTGTTGAAACTTTACCGCACGCACTCCCGCTTTACTTGGGCGGTTAAATAGACCATTGTGCTTCTCTGGTCGTCTATCTTTCTTTACTAAAAACTGCAGCAACACTTGAGCTGCACTTTGCTAAAAAGTCTTTGTGCTTCTCAGACCTTCTAGTGTCCAGCCTACACTGGACTCTAGACTTGCTTGTGATTCGACTCTGTCTATTTTCTGTAGTTCTAAGTTAATTATAAATGGTGTCGGGTTCTTCTTTATTATTATTAATTGTTCGGGTTTTAGTGCTTAAGTTTAAGTTTAAGTTTGACAATAAATTGACTACCTACTGACTCGCTAAAACTATCGCTCGTCTCTTAAACCAAGCTATTCCTTCCACGATCCAGCTACACTGCTTAAATTCAAACAGAGACTCTACATCATTTATGACTAGTAACGAACGATTACCACACAATATTGCAGAACATTTTTCGTTGTTTATTGAATATATTTATATGAGACTGTGTTTGCAACTCCCTTATATCATTTAAATGAAATACCCATTGACACAGTAATTTGCAAGAGTTAAAATACGTATTTTCGGCCTATACAATAAAAGTAATGTTAAAGTGACTAGAAATCATCATATTTTGAGTAGTGTTAGCAAACTACATGATAAAAAAAAGAAACGACATCATTAAGAATTAAACGACCCTAAATGATCGAAACGTTATACTGTGCGTCGTTGCGAAGAGGAAGCTTCAATCTTTACAAGATTCATTTATTACAAAAATTTTTTCAGTTTTCATAGATTTTTGATTTATACCATTTCCGAGACAGTACGATTTATCAGTTTCTGGTCCGTTGCATCATCAAAAAATTATAGAATCAACTAAACTTACTAAACAATGAATTATGAAATTAGAGGCTACTAACTTTAAAATCAGTCTAAATTCATTACCGTACGATTAGTTTTTACGAAGTTATCAGAGTTTAAATGTAGGCAATATTTCGAGAATCGGGCGTTTGGTGTTCACATAATTTTTGGATTTACTATATTCTATATTTAAGTATGTTAGTTAAGATATTTTATATATAACGACAACAACCAAGTAGAAGTCCAAAACTTGCCAGCACACAATCGATATTTAATTAATTTACGAATCCTTGCAATAAGATAATTAATCAACATAAACGTTTTTTGTTCGACGAAAATTGACCTAAATTGTACAATTAATAATTCATCAACTGGTTAAACGACGGACGTTGTTTACAGTCCAATTACTGAAAATTCTTGCGCTTCACGCTAATTAAAGTCCCCACATGTCCATCCATAGTTCCAAATAATTTATTTGGTAATTGGAAAATGATTCGCAATAATTATATTCACATTTACATACCCAATAATTCGAACTTCTTTCTCCCGAACAATGTTATATTGCTAATAAAAAAGAAAAGCTCCTTCCTCTATTGCTAGAGAAAGGAGCTTTCAATTTGGTCCGCTTTTTAATTTGCGTAAAAATTAATCGTAAACTAAGAAAACTTCAATTCGATTTGAAAGAGATAAGTGACATGTTTGGTAGACTCGTTTCGAAATCTTCTTGAAGGTGTTAAAAATTGAATGTACCGCGCTATTGGTATAATAAATTACACAGATAAGTTACAAAGTGAGTATAAGAAGAAGTCAACGTTCTAATGACCCAATGATCGAGCTGTAGTAAAAGAAAAACGGACGTGTATAAGGCAAGGATTTCTACTGTCATAATGGCGCGCGGCGTACGGTACTGCACACTAGTTCTCAAAGTGAAACGCAAGCAATCTCTTTTCTGCTCGTTTCGCAATTATGCATTCCGCGGCGCTCGCGCTCCGATTAATCATCGATTGTTCTTCGCTTACGCATGGATTTTAAACACAAAGAAGAGAAGGAGTGAGAGAGAAAGAAGGAGAGCTCGAAAGGTGTGCGTACGCTTAAGGATGCCGATTTTCCGGTGTGTCGCGACCGGAAACCGGACGTGACGTTTAATTATACAGCGATGGCAAGGAAATATCTTTCTATCTTCGATACAAGGTTTTCTCTTATATTAAAATTCGACATTTACCTTTTCCGAGTAGTTTCATTCATTGCGATAGAAATTAAGAGAACCAACGGACAATGCTTCTCTGTTTGTCTGTTCGGTGACTTTTGCAATTGATTTTAAACTAACTAACTTCCCGATGAGCTAGAGACTTGAAACTGTAAACATAGCTCAGAACTGGATGATAGTGCAATATTAACTCGCTTTCTTGTCTGGCTGTTCGTCTAAAAAGCAGAAATTAATTTAAAATTTAACCCTCATCCGTCCCTCATTTCAAGAACTGAATCTGTCCCTCGGTGTCAAATTGACACAGTGCTAAAAAAAAACATCGATAAAATAACAAATCAAACAGTGACTTTTCGATGTTTTTTCATTCAAATTGATGAGTTAACATTTACATCTTAGGTTTTTGCGGTTATATGATTCGCATTAAAAAAATAAAAGCCATCAAGTTTCGGACAAATTTACTTACAGATAACAAAGCGGTATAAATTATTTCGGGAAAACTATGTCAAATTGACACGAGGGATGGATTAGGGTTGAATACAAAAAAAATTTTAATACCGACTAAAAAGTATAAAATAATTTTTCCTAGTCCTTTACAGATAGTCCAGAAAGTTTGTGACTGTGAATTTTTAATAGTTATGACAATACTTGTAAGATTTAAAAAAGGCGCAAGATATGTAATAGCAAGGTGTGTAGAGAGTAGCTGCCTTTGAGAAAACTTAACAACAGTTCATATCAATTGCAGTGCAATAAAATTGTTAGCAACTTAGGTGTGACCTATTCATGCATCAATTTTATCTATTGCATGCGGCCAACGTTTTTCGTTTTAAATCGACGAGTATTTTCGTAGTTATTAAAAATTCACGATCACAAATTTTCAGGACTATCTGTATGGGACTGGAAAAAATTATTTTATACTTTTTAGTCTGTCTTAAAAACGTGGTGTATTGAATATTATTTTTTATTTAAATAATTTTTGATAAACAGACGGCGGATTTTTATGAGAAATAAAAATTTTTCGTATCAATCGCAATAAACAGGAGACAAACGAAAATTACTTTTCTCCTTTAACACTAAACCTTTCACGAGGGGTTAAATGAGCCATTTTAGATTTTTTATTTAACAATTATTGAGACTGTAAAGGTGTTTGCAATGGAATTGATCGAATACATTGCGTGACCTCAGGATGCATTATATTGGGTTGATAAGAAAGTAATTTCGGTATTAACCACTTCGCTTCCGCGTGTTCACACGTCCGTGGTACCTCAGAATCGTCATTGCGTCGCGTGTTTACACGTCTGTAACCTTATCATGAAGTCGTGTGATAACACCTCTTTTAACACAATCTTTTACCATCTTCCTGGTACAGCTTCATAATGTTATTGATTATTTTTGCAAAGCTGCGACAGCAACATATAGAATAACGAAATTGTTCTGTTTCACCTTAAAATACTGAAATTATTTTATTGCCAAGCCAATAGTAAAGATCACACAAAATATAAGTAAACTTAATCTTGTTATTTTTAAAATACCATACACATTAGTCACTTTTAATGGTCAGTAGGTTAATAATTAATATAGTGTCAATGATAATTGTCAGTGTTAATAATGATTCTAGTAAGTTGAAACTAATATTGCACTTAATATTTTTATGATAATTTATATTTATAATAATTATATTTATAATAATTACCAAATTACCGAATATGATTACGTAATTATATTTATAATAATTATCAAACTAATATTTCTGTCATAAATGCATACAATTTGACGAATACAATAAATCTAATAAAATATATTGATTAAAGCCTTCTTGTACTGTAACCGGACAATTATATAGTAGAACATCTGCTCTTATTATAATTATCTTAACTTGCATTTATCAAAAACAGAGGTGGGTATTATTTGGCAAAACAAATATTTGAAATACTCTTTAATATTTTCGACTTTATTTACCTTAACAAAAATAGTATTTTAAATAAGATATACAATTTCGTAAATAAAATATTTCTATTTTAACAATGAAAACCACAAAATCAAATATTTCTATTTTAATAATCTGAAACACAAAATAGAATATTGTATATTTTGTGCCTGCTGAGGTTTATTGATAAAAATACAGTGTGTATCTTACCTCCAAGAAAATATTTCTACTCATAAATCTATTGAACGCGAACCATTATTTTCAGCGATAAATATTTAAAATTAAAATTGAAAATAAAGACAAAGTCCAAATATTTTCAATATTCTTCAAATAAAATACTGTTTTCAAAAATTACTGTCTCAAATAAATTATTTTATTTTCAAACAATTACTGCATCAAATAAAACATTTTATTTTAAAATTGTACACATACTTTAAAATAGATAGGATGATTTATTATTTACTATTTAAAGTACTATTTTCCCCAGCTTTGTTTAAAAGACAGTTTATTATAATGTTGCAAAATCACCTATTATTTAGGAAAAAAAGTAAAAGTAATAAAAAGTATTGTAACTAGTCTTATATAACAACTAGTTGAAAGAGAAATTGTGATCCTATTGCAGTTGTATGCGCGGTAGAATGAAGGCCAGTGCATAACGAAGTGTTAAAATTATTCTCAGCTCGATAAATGAGAATCTGTACACGTTTACGTATGTTTATAATTTAATTATAAAAGTTCTGAGGCTGACATAGCTTTATAAGCACGGCGACTGAAGCTCGCGTTCCGCAATTCCGTATTGTATATGAAAATTAATTAATTATTTGTATCCGATATTATGTAGTTTTTCAAGAGGGAAAACCTTGATCTGGTGTCAACGAGAAAGTGATTGTTCTCATTTACTCTTTTGTCTCTTCTTCATTCATGCTTTTACATCAAGGCCATCGATACATTGCTTCATTCATTCGAGGTAGAACAAAAAGAATGAAATTCGCAGTCTATGCTGAAGTTAATTTATCTTGAAAGTCGAATGCTGCAATCCGGAATATACGATTACGACTTACAATACTTTATGAATTCAATTTGTTACAAAAACCTGACACAATTGAATAACAGGTTAATATTCTGATTACTTGCGGAATTAATATTGCATCTCAAAAAATCCACCACGATTCAATAAATAACTAGGGAGGGGGATTGACTCTCACGAGCCACACATAGAACTTCCCGATTCTTTAGTTTCTGTATATTATTATCATTATTTATTTAGTGTACGTTTTGTAGGAAATGCTAAAAATTAAAGGGAATCCCTCCGTCATGACCAACCACATGACGTATGTAGTCTTGAATTTTTCAAGAAGACAAAAAAATAAAGTGTACGTTTTAAGAAGATTATACGTTTTCGTGTGGCATCGCATTAAACCAACTTCGTATGCTCGTTGCTCGTTTGGTTCCTTGTTATAGCATACTAATGTTGCAAAATATATTATCTTAATTAGTTTGTCGCAAACGATACAACTCCTCACTATCCGGGTTTGCAGTATTGATCTTGGTTTTCTTCGATACTGTTAATTTAAATTGTCCCAAAATGTATAAACCGCTCAATTTTGAAACTCTGCTCAGTGCTACATACAACATTTGTAAAGTTCGTTTTTCTGATGTTTTAAAATTCAAACATACTTTCTCGTATGTATGTCCCTGACTTTTATGAATCGTAATGGCTTCAGCAGGAACCACTGAAAATTGACTACGTGCGATTTGATATTTTTCCTCACTCGAAATATTTACTTGATTCGATATTTTTATTATTGGTGTTAAATTTTGATGAATATTTGCACTTTTCATATCATCACGACAACGAGTTCTTACTTTCACTCCTACTCTGGCCAATTGAAAATCTAACCACAATATAGACGGAATTTTAGTATTTTCTTGAAAAGTAATAAATTTTGATATTCCGCATGTGTGCTCCATTAACCAATCCGTCTTCAACATCAATGTTATTAATAATTATCATATATTTTATATTAATTTTCAATTTAATCTCAGTTAATAATTCGTTTCGAACTGATTTTTTTTTCAAAGAATGTAATATAAAATGTTTTTTGTACTTTCATCGATATTCTTTGAAAAGGTATTCTCGAGCGTAGAGATAAAATTCACTCTTGCATTGGGATAATTTTCGATTATTGTAAGCGGTAACATTAGCATTAGTTGCATAAATAAAAAAATGAAAAAAAATGAAAAAAAATTAGAAACATTTTTTATGGAATTAATTTTGTTTCTTCTGAGGAAAATTTCCGTCCTCTCGTATAAATTACATTGTTGAGTGAACTTCTTTCGAAAAAAAACTAAAAAACTACTGGACCAAAGTGGACCAAAATCTAACGAATTTGATAACGTACAAACGGACATACGACACACACACACACACACACACACACACACACACACAGAGAAAGAGACATTTTGATAAAAATAGTCTAAAATGACTCCAATGACCATGAAACGTGGACATCTGTTAAAAAATCGATTTTCGATTTTCGGGGTCATTACAGTAACTTCCCTATAAAATCGGGAAGTTAATTAAAGTAGAGGCTTCAAGCTCTAAAATGAGTGCAGATTTACTGCCATACATTTATTCTTTTTTATGAAGTTGTAATAATGTAAAGACTTTTTGGATTGAAGCACTTTTTGGAACCATTACTTTTATTCATAAATCTACCTGCTTCGCAGTAGTTGTCTACATTATAATAAATTAAAACGTATGAAATGAATATAATGCGAAAATATTTTTCGTCGCAATTCTACATCGACGAAGATATGTTTCAAAGTCCTTCTACTCGGTACGAGATCACTCCACAATTTCCAGTGCTGACCGAAGCACGGTTGTGAAAAAGTCTCGTGTAAAAAAGAAAGAAGAAGAACCAGCTATGTTAGTGTCTCGACTAACGTTCCCGGAATGTTACATAATATTACGTTCGCCGAAATAGTCTACCGGTTTTAAAATACCGAAATTCCTCGCCAAGGACATTTTCGGAACCGTATCTGTCACGTGGCAGAACACATGATGTTGTACATATATGCAAGACTGGAATATTTAATAAGTGTCACGAAACAAATAACATCACTTTGTAACCTTTGAGTAAGCTACGCCGCACAGTGGACAATTCAGACGAAATCGGCGACTAAATCAAAGAACTTTCGATAGAAATGAGTTAGAACGATGAAATTTTGTTTAAATCAAAACTGAAACTTGGTAGAATATGGGAAAACTAGGGATATTATGATACGAACGTGTTTTAACCTTGCTGAAATTCGTTAAACTTGCACAGTTCCAAGGTAATCGTGGTTTTTCCAATACCAAGTGCGAAATAATTTTTTTTTAAAATGCTAAAATCATTTCCTGTAGAATTTTCACACTGATTTCAAATGTGGTCTTAAAATTTGTCTACGACCTCCGGATTTTGCAAAAACTCCAATTATTGTTAAAAATTTACATTTTTATTTTTTCAAGGTTAAAAACGTTCGTACCATAATCTCATTATTTTTCCCATATTCTACAAAGTTTCAGCTTTAATATAAAACAAAATTTCATCGCTCTACCTCATTTCTATCGAAAGTTCTTTGATTTTGTCGAATCGCTGATTTCGTCTGAATTGCCCATTGCGCGCAGCGCCGCACAGTGGACGAGAAAGCGATCTTTGTGGCCAAAAATCTGCCTACAACTCAGTTTTCCACCGATCTAATTGAAATTTTTTTTTAAATGTTCGTGAAGGTCTATATTTTGATGACGTGCTGCGTAAAAATCGTTATCAAGAATCCTTATCTACAAAACTCAATAACTCCGATACTTCATCCGCACATACCATAAATTTGCATGTCCCAGCTGAGTTGCCGACACTTCTTAACCCTAAACCGCAAAATTTTAAACTGTAAATCTAAAATAAGACCTTCACGAACATTTAAAAAAAAATTTCAATTGAATCGGTGGAAAACTGAGTTGTAGGCAGATTTTTGGCCACAAAGATCGCTTTCTCGTCCACTGTGAATTTTGTAGATAAGGATTCTTGATAACGATTTTTTCGCAGCACGTCATCAAAATATAGACCTTCACGAACATTTAAAAAAAAATTTCAATTAGATCGGTGGAAAACTGAGTTGTAGGCAGAGTTTTGTCCAAAAAGATCGCTTTATCGCCCACTGTGCGCCGCCGCGCTGTCGAGGACTTATTTAAATTTCTGCTAGTAATTATTTGGCGTGTGCTTATGTAACTATTTCAAAGCTGTTGTAACTGTTAAAGATACATAGAAGTTTCCGTTAACTCATTACTAGACTGCGGATCTTTATAAAAAATAAAAATTGTCTGCGTCAATTGCAACAATAGAAATCAACATTTCATAAATACCGTTATGGATTATTGTTTATTTCGAAACTGAACATGATTTTTCAGGCAATTCCAATAATGAGAAATCTTTTAAACAGAAATTAATGAAATTAGAAAAATTTTTGAGAAATTGTTTATCCCATAAAAATTTAAGGTCGCCTTTAACTTTTCAAAATCAATATATATTTTTGAGTACATAATACTGTAGCTAATATAAAAAAGATAATATTGTAGCTGACGTAAAAACGAATCCAAGGACCTATATGTATTTATTTATGGTTTATGTTAACGTGATCATATTAGGTCATTAGTGACCACATGGTTTACAATCGAATATATAGTACCTTCGACTGATATTCGGACACTCTTAAAAAGACGATAACTTTTTAAAAATTGTACTTTTTGGGAAGCTGGAGCAATTAGTTTGCTACAAGACGTAATAACAATTTTGTCAGAAATTGCAATTGATCGTAATTATAGAAAAAATACTAAAAGTAGCATTTTATGTTTGAAGATGGTAAAAATTACAGATTTTACGATTTTCAGTCTATAATTGCAATAAATCTAAGGATTCTTACATCTTTCAATGTCTGTCCTTTTTTCCGCATCAACCGATTTCGATGACATTTTCACAGTACATATAATTGCACAGATCTACAAGATGTAGTTCTTCAATATTCAATATAGGATCACATAAAAAGGTTGTAAAATTTTAGTATTTTTCTAAAATTCACATCAAATGCAAATTTTGAAAATTTGTTTTTCACATCCTGTAGCAAACAAATAGCTCTAGCTTCGCTGAAAAAGTTCGAATTGTATAGTAGAATATTAAAAAAGTTATCGTCTCTTTAAGAGTGTCCGAATACTAGTGGGAGTCTCTGTATCTTACATGTTATGGGAAAGATTAACGACCTATCTAGGTGCACGGTAGTGCACCAGCCAAGTTCTCGCACTACCTGCTTTTACACGAAACAACTTGGCCGTTTTTTAGAGACTTGTAACTCGGAACTGGAGGCAGATGGAGAGATGTAATTTCGTACACTTGTTAAGTGCTATCATGTCTCAATATTGGCAAAACATTAATCTTCCAACATTAGTAGGTTCGGAGATATAGGACCACAAAAATCACTAAATTTGTCACTGACTGACTGACTGACAGATCATCAAAACCTTTTGGGTACTTCCCATTGACCTAGAAGATTGAAATTTGGAACATAGGTCCACCATAACACACAACCAAAGGAATAATTATATTCCTTTTTTTATTTAAAAAAAAAAATTTTCTTTTTAAATTGAATTTAACCATGGACTCTTGTACAAATTAGAACTTGTAAAACCAAAGTTTGAAATAATGAACTTTG
>CM052340.1:749755-775780 GCA_028455595.1 Lasioglossum vierecki | reverse complement strand
CTATGGCCGTAAAAAGTTGTGAGATCAAACAAAATACGGCCAAGTTCGTTAGCTCACAAATACCTCTTACAATACTGAAAAATTAGTTTGGAAGAACGCTATTTAATTTTTAAAGAGTTACATGGAGGGCCAAATTATTCATACTTGACCGTTACTTTCTAAACCAATGGTCATGAAAGATGTTTGGTAGCGGCCACGTATAAATAATTTGGCCCTACATGTAACACTTTAAAAATTAAATAGCGTTCTTTTAAACTAATTTTTACAAACGCTTTTTTCAGTATTGTAAGAGGTATTTGTGAGCTAATGAACTTGGCCGTATTTTTTTTTTTGTTTGATCTCACAACTTTTTACGGCCAAAGAGAACTTGGCTCCTGTTTACAGGATGTTTTTGTTGGGTATTGTTATACCCTTGAACTTCCAAGTTGTAGTGCTAAAATCGTAATGAACCTGAACTGCTAATCCGATCGCCCGGACCACTGTGCACTGTTTTATACATAAAAGCATGAAATTCACAGTTTTGTTTGACTGATCCTCGAAATTTTTAACGGGGGCATACATTTACCGCCTTCTCCGATGTTACATCGTTACCAATACACTATGCTCCGATCAGCTCGCCGATGAGTGTATCGCGTTACATTCAACCGGGCAGCATGAATGGAGCTCACCGTAGCGGGATCGCGTTAAATGAACCTTGACCTTCGTAAAAGAGATCTTTCGTAGAAACGGAGTGGATCCCATGGCTAGTATCTGTCACGACTGGACGGAAGCGGATATGACGCGTTCACGGATCGTTTAAAGCAGCTACGGAAAAGAAAACAGTATTTCGTCGTTGATCCGAGCATAATGGGCGTTCCTCAACACCTACGACGCCGGTGGGCGTGAAAATAAAATCGACCGCGCGATATTGCGAATTTTCGAACGAACCCTCGCGCACGCTAATGGGATCAAGCAGGCTTCGCCATTATGAAAATTCATAAATCGGAAAATGATCAGGCTGAATCATTTAATTTGCACACGGCAAAGCATTTTAAAATTATTCGTCCGATAAAAATTGTTTAACCCGTTGCAGTCAATCCATTAAAATGGGATCAAGCAAGCTTCGCCATTATGAAAATTCATTATTTGGAAAATGATCAGGTTAAGTAACTGAATCACGTAATTTGCACATGTCAAATGGCAATAAGTCAAAAATTCAACTATTAATTCAGGCTGCGTGTGCCACTGATGAGTACACAGTGATATATTTTTATTTAATGCGCTAAAAGCATATATGTGTCCAGAAAAAGAAGAAGGCATTATAAAAAAATGCAGTACAGAACAAAACATATAAGCTTGATTAATTGTCGAACGAAAACGGCTCGGCACGGGGGTCGTGTTAAAATGATTGAGAATTAGATAGAATGAAAATTTTTATTTTGCCCGGAGTCCACAGTTTACTTGTAGTGGTGTGGGCATTATTTGGCGAAACACATAATTTTAAATACTATTTAATATTTCCGATTTTTTTTTTGCTTCAAGAAAATATTATTTTAAATAAAATATACAATATCGAAAATAAAATATTTTTATTTTAACATGAGGAACCACAAAATAAAATATTTCTATTTTAGCAATGGGTACGACAAAATAAAATATTTCTATTGTACTAACCTGAAACACAAAATAAAATATTGTATTTTTTTGTGCTGACTGAGGTATCTTGATAAACATACAGTGTGTCCCCTATCGTCAGAGAACTATTTCTACTCAAAAATCTATTAAATTCCAACCATTATTTTCAGCAATAATATTTAAAATTGAAATAGAAAATAAAGATAAAGTCCAAATATTTTCAACATTCAAAGAAATTATTTTATTTTCATAAGCTACTGCATCAAAATAATATATTTTACTTTCAAAAATTACTGCATCAAATAAAATATTTTTATTATCAAAAATTACTGCATTCGATAAAATATTTTATTTTCAAAATTTTACAAGTACTTTAAAATAAATAGGATGATTTATTATTTACTATTTAAAATACTATTTTCTCCAGCTCTGTAAGGTACTCCGTTATCGCGCGAAGGCGAAGGGATTTGAATCTGATACTATACTATCGAAATATTATTGGTTACGAGTATGTACTACTCGAAATCCAGGATACGAAACTCGGGTTCTAAAATGGATTCGGATTTACGAGCACACACTGAACTTGATCCCGCCACCACCCTCTGTCCTCGATATATTTTTATCGATTGTCTCTTATCTCGCAGATGTTCGTCCACGAAACCAGATCGAAAGATTCTTTTTCCTTCTCTCCGTCTCTCCGTCTCTCCGCCCCTCTCTTCCTCTCTTTCTCTCTGGGCGAAACTCCCGACCGGAACAGGAAATGACGCGTCAGATCGGTTAACGGCTGGATAAAAACCGCGATATCACGAGCGAACCGGAAGTGTCCAGATCCCGGATGTTTTTTTTACCTATCGGATTGCAAAATAACTACCGGATGAATGGCAGCCTCCAGCTGTATCGTGCGGAGCGTTCCTTGTTTTCACTGTACGTATACAATGAGTCGCATGTTTGCGCGAATTGCACGAATAGAACGTATTGTTTATACCGGTTGCAATGTTGTTTTCCGAGAAAATTGCTAACCGTACGATGCCGCCGACGCAAACATTGACGAAGTCTCTCGAAAATTTCTCACGATTTTCCTTCTTATGATAAATTCGTGTTTTGTGAAAATATATTAGAAATGGTAATGAATGAAATATAAGTGTTCATATTATTCGAAAATGTTCCGCCATCTTGCAGTGGCTTTATTTTGTTGTTGCAAATAATGCGATCAATAGACTGAATAAACGAAATGCCTCGAAGTGACTCGAAGCACATCGGGGAATAGTAAAAATGAATTTATAATTTAATGAATTTAACACATCCGCATAAAAATTTCGTTAAGCTGGAAGTTCCACTTTTGTTAAAATTTTCTTGAAATTTTATGTTTTCAAGCGGTGCTAATAGAATTAATTTTCCTCTACATTTTACTTTCACGGAGTATAAAATGCTTTAAAATTGAGTTATGTATTTTCTCCTACACATTTTTACATTTCTGAAACGTGTAATAATTACTGGTGAATAAATTTAATCATTTTCTGCATTATACAGGGTGTTTCGTTTATCTAAGAACGGAAATATCTCGTAACGCACTGAAGTTACAAAAAAAATTTATTTACAAAAATTGTTCGGTACGAAGGGAACAATCATATAGTGTCATTTTTTTAAGGACTATGATGGTGGGGAGGGGGATTCAAAAACAAAATTAGTTTCTTCAGAAAATTCATGGTTCCATTTAAAAACTTATTTTGTTTTCGAAACTGACCCTCTCCATCCTCATAGTCCTTAAAAAATTGACGTCATATGCTTGTTCCCTTCGTACCGAACAATTTTTGTAAATAAATTGTTAGAAACTTTCTACTCGTATAAAAGAATTTCTTAAAACACACTTTACTAAGTTTCATAAGAAGAATGGGGAACAAACGCTATTATATTTCTATTATTCAAATTTTCTGATACACATAAACTACACAGTCCAATTGAATTGACATTACCTCGTAAATAAGCCTATAAATAATAAATATGCTAACATTATTTATGTTATAGCGCTGTAATCATAACTGTTATATCTTCTTTGACGAAAGTTTGTTACACCTCTTCAAGAATAAGAAATAAAAAAAGATGCACGTTATACTTTAATTCACATTTCTCCAAATTTCTCCACTCAAGCGAAGCGCAAGAATCGTAAATAAACAGACAAAATTTCCCTTCGAAAAGACAATGGAGTTCTTTAAGACAAGTTGTCTAAGAATTTTCATAATTTATTTAAAACCTGTACAGCTTATAATACACAGAAAGCGATTAAAATACCTCTTTGAATGGCCTAAATGTATAATCTGAATAAATGAGATTACATCAATTTCGTTGATATCAGTTTCGCGTTAAAAATTCACGTAGCCGCCGCTGTGGCAATATTACGAAATTCGCATGCGCGCATTAATGCGCCAGGTAATGTAATTTTCCGAGAAACATTGAAATTTCCACTCACCGTTTCAAGCGAGCTATCATATACGTTGCAGACAGCAACACAGCAGAGAATGTCACCTTCGCCACTTCTCGTTTTTCGCCAGCTGACATCTCGGGTCCCGTGTGTCAAGGTACTTTGTCAATCACCTGTCGTTGTCAGGCACGAGTGGCCTGCGCGACCCGAGCTCCGGCTCGTGAATGAGAGTCTTATTAATTTATGACTCGAACTCGGCCGAGGAAAAGTGCTCGAGGGAAATCGGGACACGAATTTATGTACCCATCGGTCGATCGGGAGACTAACAATAAGTCGGGACAAATCGAATTAACTCTCCAGGTTTGGCTCCCTCTCAAAACGATCTCGCCAACTATAAACACTGATTGCCAGATCAAATAGACTTCTGATGTTCGACGTTTCGTGCTCCGAAAGATATGCGACGCGCATACACTAATTTAATATTTACTTCGCGAAGAATCACGGCTAGGAAAAGCAAGTTTTCCAAGCTGAAAAAGTCCCGTTGCTACACAATGCAAAAATTCATATTTTTCCGTTGTACACAACACAGTCAATGTAGAAGCAAGAGGAAACTTTTTCGTTACTCCAGGAAAACGACAAAATAACAGTGAACATAATTTATGATAAAATTGTTTGGTAAAATATAAAACGGCAAAAGCATTAGAAGAATCCCTGTACCACACCAGAGTTGTGCTAATTCAATTACATTGTAATTCAATTACGTAATTGTATACTAAGTATTTGAAATATATTATAATTGAAATACAACGTATAATTGAAATACAATATAATTGAAGGTGTGTCGTAGGCTCATCACGAGCAGCTAGTTTTATAAATAATAAATGCTTTCTGTCTGAAAATTTCACATGGATTTTTCAACCTCTTGCCTGTTACTTCATTTTTCATAATTCAATTATAATGTATTTTATAATTGTACTCAATTACAATTACGAATTACATTGTAATTTAATTGAATGAAGATCTGAATTATAAATTACAATATAACTAAATTACGATGTAATTCAATTACTTTGTAATTATAATGCTGGAATAATACAATTGTAATTCTGCACAACTCTGTACCACACAATATTATTGTCAATTTACTGAAATAATTAAGATAAAAATGTAAAAAATGCTCCCATAATTAAATTCTATAAAATAAAGAAAGTATTCGAGCGATTAAAGTAGGAAATAAATTTTCATTTAGTCCCGGTGCTTTGTAATTACTGCAGAATTTTTATTATTTTCCACGAAGATGCACAGTCCACTAATTACTGTCTCGCGAACCGCATATGTTGCACACTGCGAGAACATGTAAACGGGAATTAATTTAGGCTGGATAAAAAAATACATTTCAATTCCAAAATGGATGTGCAATTATTCTGCTTGGCCAATTAAATGAAATACTACAATGTAATCAATTTACAGCGTCTGCTTATTACGCGGGTGGATATTATTTATTCTGCAGGCAAGTGTAAATGTAAATTAATCATGCTGAATGCAATATTGTACGTGTTTAAACAATTTATTTGTTCCGCGCTTAATTAAACGCTGTACGAGTCCTCGAAGGTAATAAATGAGAATAATGAAATTGTCCCTGTAAATATTGTTTTCCCTTCGGTGGTGTGCATTGGTGTGTCCAATAGGTAGGAAATGAGTCACGGTAATTTAATTCCCACAAGATCTCATTTCGCAGGTGTTGAAGAACTGGGGCCAATGACAACAGAAACTCTTTCGTTAAATTGATTTTGAGAGATCTTGTCGAGAGGTCGCTTAGTACAAGCTGTCGCACCTCGGGAAAATAAAATTAACTTGGGTTCCTACGTGTTCCGAGCGTAGTAGGTGTATCCCACACCTATGTATTAGACAGCATCTTGATCCGTATATGTGTACTCACGGGAATGCTTTGCGAGAAGAGAGTGCTAATAGATTCGTGTATACCGCTGTTGAATGTAAAGATTGCCCTAAATGAAAACCTAGTGACGTTCCGAGAAATTGTTCATTAAAACCAACGGACGTAAAACATCGTCAAACGAAAAATCTTCAAAGAATATGAAAAAGTGGATACACAATGAAAAAAAGACAATTCAGCGAATATTAATATGTACATTCATTTACAAAAATGATGAGCTGTATATGGAAAATTCAAAGACTTCGTTATCCTCGTAAATAATTTAAACAGTCGCTACAGCTCCGAAACACTGACAACGTAATTTCATGCACCCCTTTATATTAAATATTTTTCACCGTTATTACCGTTCTCTCAGTGGAAGTTTTTCTCATCAATTTAACGTGATTTTTGCGTATTTTTTTAAATCCACGCATGGAATTCGAAACAGTTTTACTGCGACACAGGTAAATGAAATTTCATTCGATATGGTAGTCACGGTCTAAAAACCATCTTGAACAGTCATTTATATAAAATATTTTTTAATAAAAGATCCGTCTTCTGTTTCGGATAATGTTCGTGCAACTTTGATACCCGCTTCAAGTGAACGTTAAAAAAAGTTTCAGCCCGACAACAATAAATCAAATTTTATTAGACATCGTAGTCGAAGTAAAGTAGAAAATAAAACCCAACATAAACTGGCGTGAGAACCATTCTAACCAATCATATCCTTCCATACTTTTAGGTAACGTTCGTAGAACTTTTAAACCTACCCCGAGCGAACGTTGGAAAAAGTTTTTCACCCGGACAGAAATAAATAAAAGTTTTACGAAGCCTAGTGATCGAAGTAGCGTAGAAAATAAAACGTCGACCAGCAAATAAAATATATTTCGGCCGATCCTTTGATGAGAGATCTTTTTTCAAATTTAGATAATGTTCCTAAAACTTCTAAATCAGCCCAGAACGAGCTTTGGAAAAACTTTCGTCTTGGGCGAAAACAAACAAACATGTTCCGCAGGCTGATTAAACTATTCATGGAACAATTAACAGCGCCTACGTGCAAGGTTCATCGTACTCGTCGGCCGGGTTTAATCGTTGCTGGGTTAAACCGAAGGAATAGCGATCAGGATCGCTATCTTGCTAGGCTAGATTAGAAATTTCACGGACGGTTGGGTTCATCGTTGGAATCGATAAAAGCCCGGGCCAATTCGATTCGGGATCGTAACGAAATCAAAGGTTGCCAGGAGGGGGTCGGGCTTGGAAAAGTGGTTTGCTGCGTGTATCGATTGGGGACGCGGTTCGCCCACGAGACTAGCCTACATTCTAGCCCCTTGCTTCACCCTTCTCGGCCGGCTTGTTTTCCCCCGACTAGCCCCTCTGCAACCGCCCCTCTTCTCGCGAACCTCGAGTCCTCATTCAACATTCCCTCCTCTCTCAGCATTCTGCTTCCCCAACATCCCCTACCCCGAGTGTCGTTCAATTGCTACTCGGACACAGATGAACGAAAAGAGGGGAAGAGCCTGCGACGTTCAAGAACCAGGATTGCCTGGCGGGGTCGCCGGAGCCTGGAGAGGTGGCTAAAACTAAAGAATCGGATGAGCCCCGAGCCGTACGAATAGAATATCCAAAGGGAAGCGTAAACTCCTCTCTCTCTCTCACTCTTTCTCTCCTTTTCTCTCTTTCAGCATCCGACTGAATGGGCTCTGCGAAACACGAATTGGCGGACGGGAACAACAATGTAGGTTGATACACGCTGATAGATATTGCGACACCGAGACACTAGGACAGTCGAGCCAGCCTGCTTTTCATCCACTTTAGCCCACGCCCCGGAGGGTTTTCGTTTTTTCCTTTGCATTAGTATAATGACTCGTTTCGAGGGGAGAGACCGGAGCAAGATGTATATGTACTGCGAAGATGTGTCTCGCGCGACAAAGAGAAGCTCGAAAGGGACACTCTGCTGGAACGTCCACGCTGGGATTCGCGTAAAGAGAACGACGACGACCGCAGAGCTAAGTAGTTCAGCAGTGATCAACGATCCAAGGGATCATTGATGCACACCCTGTTGGTAGAACTCTGTTCTCCCACAAATGCTATCCAACCGTGTGATCAAGACACTGGTCCAAGGTGTCCGAGGCTCCGTCAGGGGTGAGTTTATTTGAAAAATTCGCATGGTTGATCGATCCTCACCTTTCCACCCAGTGATTCGCTAAACACTTTCAAAACCGAATTATCCTCTGACAAGTCTGAAATAGGTCAACACTGTCGACCCGGGCTCGTTAATCCGAGCCAGACGGCCGGATTAAAGTTGTCCTTGAACTATCACCGTTCTGAAAGAATACCGCGTGAAAAGCAGCGGCAGCAGCGATTCGGCTTGCCTCGGTTACAGGTGGAGCCTAAAAGGCGCATTAGCGATGTAGAGGGATGCGTGAAAATCGGCAGGGTCGGGCCGGAGAGGGAGGGAGAGAGAGAGAGAGAGAGGCGAAGAGAAAGAAGAGTGTCTGTATGCAGTCGGTACCTGCATACGGGTCAGAGGGAGATAGATAGTGCACTCTGGCCGTGGGGAAGAAAGGAACGACGTATCCACCATCACCGGTAGCTGTGGCAGCAAACCCCCGTTGGGTGGTGAGTTCAGGGGATGAAGCGAGGCCTTGCGCTGCGAAAGAGGGGAAGGTGGGTCGCCTCGTATCCGTGTCACGAATGCGCGCGTCTGCACACCTCGCCACCCTCCACGGCCACCGAAAGAGGTGAATGCAGTTGGCCGTCATTTTGCAACCCGTTCAGACGCCATTCAGATGCGTCCGATGCAAGTAGCCGGCGTCGCGCGGATCACTCACCACCTCGTTGCTGACTTCGCCGTCCGAGCAACGTGTTACATCGACGACCGATCCTGATCGTGAGATACCGGACGTGTTTTTCGCAAGTCTCGTTCATGCGGGGAACACTGAATCCTCGGGGCTGGAACCGTTGAGGGTCTCACGTCGAGATTGCTGGACGGGACGAGGTCTTGATCGTTCAACGTGAAGGACACGCGTGTAATGGAGACCGATCCAGAAATCGCTGCATCGTAGACCTCTCACTGGACGCTGATTGAATGGACGTCCCGCTGCTAGTGGTAGCTGTTCCGCGAGAGAAACGATGCATTTTTTGAAGGTCGCGTGTAGTGAATGCGGACAAACGATAGACACCATGTTCGTCGAGAAAAAGACTGGCTAAGTGGTCGGGAGTCGATGTGCGTTCGAAAATCCAGCGATCCACTCGAACGGGTAAGTGTCTTGAACGAGACTGTAAGCTACAGGTTCGTTGTTACGTAATCCGACGATCGACAGATAACGAGCACACTCTTATTATCGTTGTGAATGATATCGATCAGGACGTGTACAAAAAGCACAGATATATCCGAAAGTTTAACGGTCGAACCAAATTGCGAGTTATACATATATTCAAAAGGGGATCGAAGAGAACAGTCACAGTTGGTTTCCCATGAGTCATTCTATCATGAGACAAGCTAGAGTCGAGAAATCGATTCGGTATGGTCTAATCCACTTTGGACGGAACAACACGCATCATCTCGCGTTTAAAATGCAATCACACCAAGTTCCAAGCTAACGCTTCCTAAATTCGATGCTGGTTATTTATTTCGAGGCTGTTGTTCAGTTCTGAACGATTTTAATCGTAGGTGCGCGAGATCGTTCGAGTCTCCGTTCTGCACGCTGACGCATGTAAAACTTTCAGGTGTGAAGAAAAAGAATCAAGTAAACGGAACTTCGTGAAGAGGGACGGTCGCACGTGCTCGCCGAATAAGCATCGAGAAAATCGCCGTAGGATTATCCTCTTTTCTTTTACCTTGCGACGCGTCGGGGCGGCCACTTTTCTAGACGAGCAAGTTGTTTCGACCGTCTAGCAATCCAGTCCGAAAGGAAATATCAAGGTACCGCATATATAGCAGTAGTTACGTTTATTGCCCTTAGAAACCGCCTTTACGTAACGCGATTTTCTTTCCCGCCCACGCCACGCGACGAATAATGGCCTCGAACAACTTTAGCGATTTTCTCTTCTCCCTTGGAATCGTTAAATCCTTCACCTCCCTTATTGCCCACGTCAAGAAGAGCGAGCGAGAGAGAGAGAGAGAGAGAGAGAGAGAGACAGAGAACGAGTGCTGAAAGCTGTTCAATGTCGATCCGTCGATTCACACGGCTGCGAAACTACAGGCAAACGGTTTCGCGATTTTAATTAAAATATTTAAAGTCGAATGTTTTCAATCGGCACGTAGGATTATCGTTTCGACGTGAACAATGGAACTCCCGGGCGATTTTCAACAACGCTCTTTTACCGTGAACGGGTCCCCGGGACCGTTCCCGGCCAATGACTCGCGACGAATAACGAACGGCTTTATAGTAAACGCTAAACGAGATTTCATTGAGCGCTCACTGAACTTTGTAGACGTGTCAGTCCAGTCGTGCGAATCATAAAATCCTTTGACTCGTCGCTTATCCGTGACTCGTTGCATATATTCGTATAATTACAGGCCGGCGAGGAATCAATGGCCGTGTAGCTGTCAGGAAAAATCGTGCTCGCGATGAATTGTTGTCGTAGATGATCAGGTTTCATTGAGTTTATGCTCCCCACCTGTTTGTTCTTTTTCTTCTTCTTTGAATCAGTCATATTTGCAAGCTAACAGTTTGTTCGCGCACAGAAGAACGCAATAAAATTGGTTATTTTTCAAAAGTTAGCCACCATTTGATAAATAAATTGGTAGAACGTCAAGTTGTTTTATTCAAAATTCAAAGAAGTATGTAAGAAACTGAATGCAAAATGATCGTACAAGTATACAAATACTTTCACTCTGTGTCACACTTGCGAAATGACGCGTGAAATCAGTTATCTGATGTGAAATTCAATTTATCTCTATATGACGCACGTATTTCAAACTTAATCAGTACTTGCGCTTTTATCTTTTGTCAATGACTGATTGGTGTGTATAGTGTGTGCACTCTCGAATGATAAGTATTAAATAATATTTGTTTGTGTTCGTTTGCTAGAACGATCGACTTGTTTTCGTCAAAACGTAAGTCACTCTGAGTGTGCACAATTTATATAATGTCACTAGTGCAAAGCTCCTGTGGAAAACATGTTCGTATAATTCTTATCAATGAGCTGGTGAAATTTGGCCAGCCACTTGTGAACAGCGTGATTTCTGACGTATGCAATTACTGCTAATCGACGAACGACCCACACAAGAAGCTAAATTTTGCGTATAGTAATTTTTACATTTCTCTTTTTCTAAAAAAGCCACATGTCTGTTTTGATCCAAACATGAATCGATACACTTGCATAATATATTAAAAATTTTGTTCAGGGAAACATTATGGAATTTGTTTTTCTCTTAAACGTTTCAGACGAAGTTATTCATAATCGAGGTGCTGTTATACATTAAAAATTGAAATTTGTTTATAGATCTCTGACGAAGAATTATCAGATAAAGATTTTGCAGTGTAAAAAATAAGATTATTCTTGATCTACTTGCAGATATAGAACAGCCACTGTATATTAGCGAAAATTGCGAGATGGTTTAACGAATTTCAGTTTAATGATGTCGTGAGTACAATAACGTCGTCTACGTGTCCCTTTCCGATAATCTTGTTGAAGGGTAGGAAGAATCCTTGTAAAACAGCAGGACGCCCACCCACGCTCGCCGGGTTTGAAGACCAATCGGCGTCTTGCAATTTTACGCAAGTGCGTGTGTCCGGCTGCGTGCGCCCTACGAAAGCTCGCAAGCTCCCTCGGAAGGGTGAATGGAGGCTCTAATTTAGTCAGTGGCACGGCTGTCCTACGATTCGTGCAGATCCACGCTCGTGGGCTGCTTTTCGTGCGAGCCGGGACTTTCTTTCTCCGGGTCGTACAAATCCGGCCTTCTCTTTCTTCTTTAACGTGATCGATAGCTGCCAATTGTGACGTGACCTCGATACTTTGAACAACAATCCATTGTCTTTTATATAAACGGAGGAAAACTAAGGAAAACGTCGTAAACGGCGTCGGTGATAGAATTCGTTCCACATCGAAACGCCTCTGACTGGATGACTTTTTCGATTGCGAACACTTTGGGAACACGCGAGACAATTTAGAAGAGAATGAACCGTTTCTGAAATGTGGTAACGCGAGCTCGAATTAACGCGTCGTCCCCAGTAGAAAGGTGAACATCTCGTATCGTTTTGGAGAGGATTAATATAAAAACAACTAGAACAGGATTAAACGTGTCAGATGATTTGGATGTAATTTTCAAGTAAAATTCGAGTCACCTGCCGTTCCATTGTCACACGTAGGCCGGCACGCCGGCATACAGAGAGGACAACGTCGTTTCCCGTATCGCGAGAATCCGGTTTGTTCGATCGTGACCAGACTCGAGCAATCGTATTTACGAATTTAAAGAAACGGGAAGCACATGAGAGTGTTTCGGTTGTGGCACGCCGGCTATTGATTTTTCCGCCGCTGCCACGACAATGATACCCGGTTACCATTGTTGAGTGACAGGCATCAGTAGGCAACGTGTAGTGTAGCTTCAGAGAAACGAGAGTTCATTGAACGCCAGTTACGAGAAATACAGTAGAAGTATTGTATAACAGGAGGGAACGGCTGGCTGGCAATCAAGAACATTGCCAGCGTGTGTAACGTTCAAAGACGATCGTGTAACCGAAAACTAAAAGAAAATTAACCTTGCCCGACTGTCAGACGAATTTCTTCTGCTGTTAGGATCGATATCAATCAGAAGAATGAATGGCTTCGAAGAAGACGGTTCGAGGAGATTGTAGAGGAATAACACGAGTTGGAAAGACTCGATGATTCTTGATCGTTCGAATATTCGCCGAAGTTTCCTGTCACGAGACTCGTGGAGATAGACGGAATATAAACAGAACGGCAGAGAATGATTCGACAGACCGAATATTGGATGTCGGGCATGTGGCAGGGATGAATGGGCAACATCCGGTTTTCTGAATCACCGAGATATTCTTGAGAAATGCGTAAGACCGTGGCTGACCCGACTAGGCTTTTCGTCCAACCCCGAGCATTGTCTGGCCAATGGGAGGTCGATAAAGGGTAAACTAATTGTTTAACACGGTCAAGATCGCGTGAGTGCCGTGGTTTTGCATCATGCAACCGGTTGCGAGATAAAAGAGAATTGTTTCGCCAGTGACGAACGTATTAATCCGGTCGTCGTCGTCGTCGTCGTTATGTGCCTGAAAACCGACGAGGATCTGCTATCGTTTCACAGTTTCTGGATGGAAAAATACACGAGGCTGTACACTTGCGCAAACATGAGGCGGTGCAACGACGGTATTTTAGTACACGGTAAATTCGAGCTCGTTCAACGTCGAACACGACGTCTACGTATCGTCGCTTCTTCTGCTGTCTGTCCGTCTTGCTTTTCGTGTCTTGCTTGCCCATGAGAAACTTCACAATTTCATATCGCGAAACTACGGGATGATTCATTCCCGAGATGCGTCAGCGCAGCGTAAAAATGTTTCTTTTAATGTTTACCACCGTGACGGCTATCCATGACCCATAAACGTCCCTACGATTAGACAATCCTCTGACTCTCGTGCCTTTTCGCTTTGTTCCTTTACTAATCAAATAATCGCGAGCACTGCGGTGGTGCTACCCTTTTTCATCGATCGCTGGCAATACGGTTTCTTGCCTCGGTGTACCTAGTGCATTAGCCTGTCGCATACGACGTGCGAGCGACAATTTAGGTTTCAACATGTTCGCTATTATCGTCGAGCGTGTTCCACGGTCACGGTATTAGAATACTATAAAAGCTTTCAGTGCTTTCGGGAAGCTAAACTTAATCGTTGTCATCAAATGATGTTCTCTTAACTAACGTTCCAAGTTTAAATAATTCATTTTCTGCAACATCTTGTTCGTCTATTACAATCTAACAATTTCTTGCAGTATTATTATTTAAAAAAAGACCATTGAGCTTTATATAGCACGGTCATTAAAAAAGAACTCCGCTAACAGACATCCGGCAGTTAAACTGTGAAAAATTTCGATGATCTCCGAGTGTTCCGAGCAGACAGGACTGGCATAAAGAGTAGCTATTACGGATAAGTTCTATTCTGGGAAAGGATCCTCAAATATGTACGGATCGATGCGGTGGGCCTGACCGACCAAATACAAATTCTTTCACGCGCCGCCGCGCCGTTAAGAAAAAGTTTCTCGGTATCGTATGCCCGTGAAAATGGTACTTCCGTTAAAAAGCGGCCGTGCCGTTGCGACGCGCGACGGGTCGACATGAGAACGCGTTGTGTGCATGCATGTATGTAGGAGAATGTTCGCGGAAAGAGACAGAGAGAGAGAGAGAGAGAGAGAGAGAGAGAAGGGGGGGGGGGGAAACGCGTCCGGCTAAATGACTCGAAACGGACATATGCATTCGTCGCCCGAAACGGAATAACCTTCCCCGGTTGGTCTCAATGGGCAAACGTAAAACTTGATTCCGAATGCGTTTTACTATCATTAGTTGCACGTGCTTCGCTTTCATTCACCTTGAGTCCCTCCCGCCGAATTCTCGGTACTGTTAGTAAACTAGCTTCGCGATTGGCCGTCGGTTGCGTGCGACTCGTCGCCGATTGGCCGCTATTTACTCCCGTACCTAACCGGAGTGCAAGGCCGAACCTCACCGAAGCCCAGGTCAGGGTACACGAACGGCGTCTTCGGCAGTTCGAACGTGAGGCTTGCGCAGTCGAGACCGGCTGGTCCTCTGCCAACGGTGTCTCAAATATGGCTGTTTACACGTCGTCCACGCAGCCGCTAGTTTCAAACCGCGAGTATCGCTTCACTAACGACAACACGATCCTCCTCGTGGTCCTAGCGTACGTGCTGCTCGCTAAAGGTATCATCAAATCATTGAGTAAGAGTCTTCTGTCGCGATCTTGTTCGGTCCCCGCGACCACCTATCATCTACACACACGCATACTCGCGCGCACGGAAAACAGGATGTAGTAGATATTTGTGTGTCGGTTGTTTCTCGTGTTTGCGCGTGAACGGATGCCGCGTGTGTATGTACATATGCGACACGTCGTAGAAGGCTCGCGGTGTTGGTGACTGAAACGATGTTGTTCACCCACATGTCGTATGCACTCGAGACCGTGTGCAACATATGCCTGTCACGCTTCCCCACCTCGGGATTTTCGAGTTCCGTGGAAAAAATTCACGTGAAATGTTTACTTCCTGTGGAACCGCATGTAACCCGTTTTCTCCGGTTCACGGGGACCCGTTTCCGACGGTTAGAACCGCGATCTGTGGTATTGTCAGATGGAATGTGCGGTTTTCTACGGTACCAGAGGAAATATGGTTCCGTATTGCGGTAAAATACTGTGCGACGATGTCCAGTCTTGTTTAGCTGGTTCTTCTACCACGTGTCACGTTCCGCGAGTGGACTCCCAGGTTTTGTCACATTTAGGAAACTATCTTTGTGATCCTTCTATATGGATTTTACGTGATGTCTGTACCGTGAATAACGTGTATGTCCAATAATGTATTTGGAATACTATTATTCGTTGTTTCTGTAGCATTTAGTGGTACCGTGATATTCAATCTGTTTTGGCGTATAATTGGAATTTGTTCTGTTCCAATTGTAGAACTCGATGCGTGTCTGTTCGCTCACAGTGTCTACTTTATTCTTGTTGCAGGAGGTACAAGCACTCCGTTGACTAATCACTATGTAAACGATGCAAACTATTATGACATCTCAAGCAATGATGACAGTTCAGATCCTTTGGAAAAGTTTTACGTAATTACCGAACAAAGGTGGCACACGGATACAGTGCTACCTATCCCCTTACTGCCATCTACCGAGGGAATGTCTGTTCGATCTCCTCACAGGTACGTTGCAAGAGATTTAGGTATAGTATAAATTAATCTTTAGTTGGACCCACGTTGTATTAGATATTTGTTTCTGCACGTAGGATTTCACAGTCCATAACGGGACTGGACGATGCTGGAATGGATTTGCAAGCAGCTCAACTCAGCACCCGAGCAGGACAGGAGGTACGCTCCACTGCAACTTTATCATGGCTAGACTGGCAGCTAACACTCTTTGTAGCACTTTGCGCCATCGCTGGCGCCATTCTCTTCACATTCTTGGTGAGATTTGATTCGAAAGAAGCTTTCTACGTATGGTTAGATAAAACAATGTAAACTAACGATTTTTCTCATTCAGATTTTGTTATGGCTACGGAAACAAATGTCGCGTGAAAAGGATACAGAAGATGGTGATAGGAGAGGTTTGGTAGAGGAAGGTACAATAGGTCACCCTGAGAAGCCTACTAAATCTACTAAAGTATCAGTTGAAGGTCAATGGGTTCATCAACCTACCATAAAGCCATCTGTGTCTGTCCAGTCTGTTCGACCAGTTACCAACACTCAAATTACTGGTTTGCCAGAGGTATGTACTCCAACGAGATAATATTGATATGATGAATGAGAGTCTAGAGACAGACGTGGTCGAGCATGAACGTCCTTTTCGATTAAAGGCGATAAAGGCGTAACGTTTATAGTAAAGGCTATTTATTTAGAGAGAAAGAGCGATACTTTGTTACATTTCCAAAGAAATAATTATGAACCAATGGTAACTAACGTTCATAAATTCTTTTTTGTTTAGGTAATGTCAGTCGCAACACCGGAACGTAGACCAGAACCTATACGCATAAAAGCTAGAAGATTGCTTGAACGACGTGGTTCAAGTGCAAGCTTGACTATAGAATTAGCACCTCCTCCTGAAAGTCCACCACACGTGGTGACACCTACTCGGGAATGTACTGCGGAAGAATTTTTACTGAGTGCTGGAAATGTACTGTCAAGATCGCAGCTGAAAAAAGCAGTCAGTGACCCCACATTACTGCACAAAGAATTCTGGGAAGTCCCTTTGAATTTGCCCGAAGAACTAGACATTTGTGGATATGGGGTGAAAAATAGATACTGTTCCGTGTTACCGAATCCACAGTCGAGAGTAATTCTACCAAGTACTTCTTCGGATGATCCTCTCTCTAGCTATATCAATGCCAACTACATACGGGTAAGTACAAAATGAAGTAGTTTATGGTAATTGGAACACCTTTTGTTGTAGAATGTTTCATCTATCGTATGTTTATTTTAATAGGGATACGACGGAGAAGATTCGCGCTATATTGCAACGCAGGGACCATTGACTCATACAGTAGCTGACTTCTGGAAAATGATTTGGGCGGAGAAAGTTCCCGCAGTCGTTATGATGACGAAACTACACGAAGCCGCGAAGACGAAGTGTGAACCATATTTTCCGCTGGACAAAAATAGTTGCATACCAGCTGGACCTTTCACTATTATCGTTACTTCTATCGACACCAGAGACGGTTACACATACAGGGACTTAGAGCTTAGATTCGAAGGAGAAAGAAGACATGTGCAACATTATTGGTATATAAAACTAAGATGCCTACAGCCGTAAACTTATTCGCAATTTAGATAAACAAGAAGTAATATGTATAATTTATTGTGTGCAGGTATGATTCTTGGCCGGACCATGCCGTACCAGAAAATGCAGATACCCTGGTTAGTCTAGCTGCAGAAGTGAACTCTTTGCCAGGACCTGTTGTTGTTCACTGCAGCGCAGGAATTGGAAGGACCGGGTGTTTCATAGCTTTAGCAACAGGAATGACACAATTAACACGGGATGGAAACGTGGATGTTTTAGGCATTTTATGTCAAATGAGGTAAAGCGATAAATTCTAAATTGAATTGAAATTTTGTGTACCTAAAGCCAGTGTGCTGTTCAACATTTCGAGCTTACGTTTCTTCCATTAGATGTCGCATAATGTCTGTGTACAACTGGCGTTATGCGGCATGTAGAGGGAGATACAGACGGTGTGTACCGTATTGTGCGAAGGTACTGATTACCTTTTTATTAATTCAATTAACTAATCTAAGGCATTTGTTTTTGCAGGTATGATAGAGGAGGCATGATTCAAACGGCGGAACAATATGAATTCGTTCATCGTGCGCTTTGCCTATATGAACAAACGCTTGACGGCGGTAAATCAGCGAGCGCTGGAGATTGAGGCGACTGACAATGCGACCCTATGGGAATTGATCAGAACTCGTTCGAAGAAAATTGACGTGAGAGTTACACGAAGATTCACAGAATGATTGTGAGGTATTGTCTGCAAAATGATACTTCGTCCAAGTGTAACTATCTCTGCTATGATAGAAATACTATGAAGAGAATCTCGGTCTTTCAAGACGGATTTTCAAGATGGATGTCTTGACTGTTTTCAACCAGTTTAAGGATGAGTTTCGTCTCACTTAATAAGCTGCCATTTCTATACTGCCATGACAAATCGTTGACAATTAATATCAGTCACAAAGCTCAAGGGAGATGATTAAAAAAAAAGAAATATGCTACTATTCTTAAACGGAATTAAAACTGTTCGACATATAAAAAAACGATATATTATAATTTAACTTGCAAAACGAGAGATCAGGGTTTAGACTGAACATTGGTTCAGGTTTTTATGCATTCTCTGTGTATCGGAAGTTAGATTTGATAGTTGTTAACATACTTGCAACTATATAGTATTCGGTGGAAACTTGTACTTTCTGCGATTTGATGAATTTTTCCTTGGCTTCTCGATGTGGCGATGTATTTGCAAAGTTACCACTTAGCTATACAGATGCTAATGCTGAATGGTGAATAAGTAATTTTATTCGAATGAAAAATCATGATTACAGAACGGCAGATTAAAGCTATATAAAATTGGGCCCAGATCAATGAAATATTTTTATCCTATTTGTAGTTCCTAGTTAATTTTACAGTATGCACAATGATTTCCATGACTTTTAATTAATTTATCAACAAAGACTGAATGCAGGTAGTACAATACGTTTATTATATAAGTTATAAATCTAACTAGACATAATGTGCTTCTGTAACGCGAGGTAAAATTCATGACGTATTAATGACAGTCCTAAAGCAAGTACATTTCATTTTTTAAGAAAAGAAAAAGCAATTGTTAAAGTACGTTTAATGACCTGAATCTCATCAACAACGTGAACTTCAACGATGCGTGATATTATAGAATCAAGGTTAAAGTCACTATATAACTTTCACTTCAAGTATTATGTACAAAATCAAATTATTTATTTCTATTTACTATCTCGAATTAATGTTTAACGGAAAAGAAATCATGGTGTAATGTCATGAATTTGCTTTGAAAAGAGTTGTTGCTTTTATTAACGATTAGCAATTTGTTTATTCAGTTGAAAGATTAGTGTGTAGTTGACAATAAGTGTTATTTAAGCCTTTAAGAGTTGCAGTGAAAACAGCTACTTTGTTAGCATGAAAGGCAATAGCCGAACGGTTACATTTTTTCAGTGAAAAAAATTTTCTTGATCGATCAAGCGAATTCTATCAACCTATAGAGATTCCAAGCATTGTAACAATACCAAAGTTGTTACTAGTATTTAACTAACTATGGTGTACCGTGAAAAGATACATTGCAGACTTTGCAGAATTTACGATGACTAGAAATTATTGTTTGAACATTGATTCGTTCTATGTAATTGACTCTTGTCGAATTCCAGTGTAATCCAGTGTAATTGTATTAGATTAAGACGTTTCGATAACGAGCTACTGCGAACGATCTCGGCATTTGTATTAAAAATGTATGTGCCGTAATCAAGTCGATTGTTATTTCAAACATAATCAGTCTATTCACTGGAGATACCATGCTGTGAATTTTTTGTTTTCATTCGAATTGTAGATGGATATAGGATGCCTCGAAGTTTTACCTTGAATGCGGTGTGAACGTATGTAATTTGAGCGGAAGATTGTGATATGTATACAAATATAAATATATGCTTGTACATATACTGTACAGAGAGTAAAATATATTTAAGAGAATATGTATTTGTCTAATAAGCAAATCAAGAGTAAATTATTTATGAATATGTAAAGCCTTAAGCTAATTTAATGTAAACGTATTAATAATGTAACAACAATAATAATAATAATTTAGAAGCCCTTTGGTGTTCAATTGTACTTATGTAACGTAATAAATGTTTATAGTACCCATGCAACATCTTTGTACGCTACTTTCGGATTCGACATTGACATTTGCACCAATAATTATTTTATTGATTTACATTGATCAATTACGTGTTATATTTTCAGTAGTATTAAAGCTACATATAGGATTATATTAAATTATTAAAACATCTCTCGAAAGTGTCATTGAAGCTTCCTCTTACTTAACCATGCAATTTGATTTTTCAAGAAATCATTTTAAATTCATGTTGTGCACATTGATTGAAAACAAAACGAACTCTCGGGACAACATAACAACAAAATTATACAGATTCACCGCTAAGTTCTCAAATAAAAGAGAAAAGCACAACTCGGATCGCAAAGGGTTAACGTAGTAAAATATATGTGAAATCGGAATACTCGATAATAATTCCTCTACTTACGGATCTGTCAGTTTCGATTTACCGCCACATGCCAAACGCAGTGCCGCCATCTTGAGTATTGCTGTACTCTTTTCTGAACGATACTTTGTAATATTCGAACTTAGCCAACGCGATCTGTTAAAGTTCTTCGATGGTTGTCTGGAAAGGCGACAACGACAATAATGTACATGCGAAGGACATAAACGAGAAAAGCTGAACCTGGATTGCAAAGGGTTAACAATATTATTATTAAGGATTAACGTATTTCTCTTGTATCCGACTTTAACCTTCCCCGATTTCAATTAGAAATTCTCGCAATGCACGTAGTAAAATATGTGAAATCGTAATACTCGATAATAATTCCTCTACTTACGGATCTGTCAGTTTCGATTTACCGCCACAGGCGAACGCAGTGGCGCCATCTTGAGTATCGGTGTACTCTTTTCCGAATGATACTTCGTAATGTTCGAACTTAGCCAACGCGATTCATTGAAATCGTTCGACGGCTGTCTGGAAAGGTGACAACGATAATAAGATACACGCGAAGGACATGAAGCTGAACAACCTCTTCCGAGGAGCAACAGCTTTTTCTCTGATCGACGTAGTGTCGCGCGCAGTTTTCAAACTCGCCTCGGAGGAGACTGGATCGCGTCACGTGATCCGCTCGTTCTCGGAGCGACATGCACGGGGCGCGTTTGCATGTATTACATTCCGTGCGCGTGTGGTGTCGGCACGGAACTCAAGTTTAGTCCGCGCCTCGGGATTCTACACGGCTCCTGGTGTGGCGAGCCAGTGTCAGATAATACACGGAGAAATCGTTTGCGCGTAACATCGCGGGACTACCGAGAGGAGAAAAAAGGTCGACAGGTTCGCGGAGTGTGCAACAGCGTTTCTTTCGTTACCAGTTTTATTTCTCGTCTCTCTCGCGCGCGACGGTCTCGTTATCGTCGTTATCCACCGTGCCGATTTTCGCGGAGGACCGTTCGTAGATCGTGTGTCGCTGCGCTCGAAGGTAATACGGAGAACAGTGTGACCACACGGAAGTAGAGAATCCGTGAGCGGAACTCGTTCGTGAAGATCGTGAAAGCGACGGAGGGACAAGAGAGCAAGAAACTGACAACAGAAATAAAGTATCGGCAGTTATAGTTGCGTATGCAATGTTGTGTACTATGTGGGACGTAGCGTCGAGTGACATCGTAGCCTGGAGACAAAATGGGGCCCGCTGATCGGGCCCGGAAGATCTCAGGGGTCCGATTAACAACGGAGGTATGGATGTCATCGGGGACGGGGACGAGCAGACCCTCCAGGCGATTCTCGGTGAGTAGAACGCTCTGTGCTTGCCTGCTCGCTTGCTCTCTTGCTCGCTTGTACGAAAAGGACGAGCGAATCGAAACGTTCTCCGACAAGCCAGTTCGCGACGATTGACAACACCGTGACAGTTAAACAGAGTGTCGCGAGTCCGTCGCGGATCGGCCATGTACACCTCCATGCGACCATAAAACGCGCTCGTACGATCGTGTTGGTTCGGTTGCTCCCGTGCATTGACCTTAAACGCACCGGACACGGCTCATCGTGCGTTTTCGTGGCTCTGTCGATCTTCTTGTCGATGACAGACCGGCCGCGGTCGGACCACGCATCGTGCTCCCCTTTAACAAAACTCCAAATTTCATACGATCTTCATCGAAATCGGTAGTCTCGCGTGTCTTCGGGTTTGCTTGATAATGCTGTCAGAAAAATGCAACGTTCAAAATGGAGTACCAAATACCTCTCCAGCAAGCGTTCGTTTGACTTTGCGCTTTCACCTTAATTTCAAACGACTTTTATAATTAATTATGGTAATCTATATAAATAGAAATTAAATGCTGTTCGTTCGTAAGCGCATCACTTGAGAACGGCTAGAACGATTTGGCTAATTTTTTAAGAAAATGTTCGTAATAGTCCGAATAAGGTTTTTAGGGAAAGAAAAATGGAATATTCGAGAAACAAATGAAAGTGCTTTTTTCTATCGGCTTTTCGTACGAACTCAAGACCATAACTCACGATTCGAACGATGGATATGCGTAATTATTTTTTTGTTTTGTTCGTTATGAACCCGGAAATTAATTGAAATTTCGACAGGACAACGTCCGTCGGGCCAGCTATCACAATATATAATTGCAATACAACGCGATAATACGCAGCATAATCAATTATGGTTTTAACACTGAACCTACCACGGTCAGAAGACCGGTTTTATTATATATTCTACAATGATTGAAATTGTACAAATTCATTTATGAAAAATGATGGAATCGATTTTCTCGTTCAAAAATTTATTATATCGAAAATTACAAATGATTTCAATAAATTTGCGGTTGACATTTTTATTAGGCAATATTTACAAGAGTATTAATAATGTGATTGGTTTAGTGTTGAAGATACTAAACGGTCGGCGAGGATAGCAATAAAGCAATTTTCTAAATGATCGAAGACGCTTTCTTAAGGAATATTAAGGCAGTAAAAATATTAGAAGAATTTCGAAATACTATTATATTATTTTCAACCTATGAAACATATTAAGAAAGAAAATAAGTTTCTATTTCACTGTAGTTTGTCACAGTTTAAATAAAAAATTTGTGTTTTGCATGAAGATCCGCTGGATGGTTCTTTACCGTGGTACCAAAGTATGACAACGATTTTTGACGAATTGAGGAGGAAAACGGAAGACTTAATTCAAAGATATTTTGCAATTCTCTCGCGGAAAGGTCATCTTTCTAACGTATATTTTCATGTTGAAATGTAATATAAATGATCTTTTCTAGGATAGCCTTTAGTTCGACACAGAAAACATGTTTCAGTGTTTAAAAATTCGTCAACTTTGACAGTCTACACTGAAACAGCATTTTATTATTGTGTTATGCATATCAGAAAATATGCATTTTGGCCAGGTTTTCGGAAGAAGGGACGGGACTGTGCGACGGGACAAGACTCGGCGCGGCGCGACGCGACGCGACGTTATCCTGCTCCACTTTGACCTTCCCGTTTCGCAACGGTCTACTCGTTCGCCGGGCGGAATATTCTCGACCGTAATGAGCGCATTGAGAGACCAGGGCATAGGTATTATCTGGCATAGTGGTTGAACCCGCTAACGGAACCCGCTGAAAAATACCGAGTTCCACGTTTTCGATTCTGGTCTACGTATACTGATTTGTTACGCGTGTCCGATGCATCGGCTCTCCGGACGCGGTGAATCAACGAATCAAGTGGTAATATCCTGGGAATCAGACGCGGCGTAAATTGTACTACTCGAAATAATTAGCGGGACGTTTGTACGGAGGTGGGGGGAGTAAATCGAACGTCAAGGATAGACTGTCACTCGAACGTGGACGTAAACAAATTCCGCGGACGGACGCCATTACCGATCGTAGTTCTTTACTTTTCTCCCATTGTCATTTCAATCATTGAATATACGATTTCTCGAATACATTAGTCTATAATAACAAAACTGTTGTTTCTGCGTGTACACGCGGTAGTCTAAAAGTTACCATTTACATTTGGAATTTGCTTATGGAAGAAAGTTTCGACATATTTATACGATGTTACATTGGAGCAATACGGTTGAAGAATCTAGACTACTTGAAATCATTTGTTAATTTTTGTTCGAAACCTTCGTATGAATATTTATTCCATCGATATGGAAGTTGAGAGAACTCGAAATTTCATTTCTATTTTGACAACCGAACGTAATTGTAGGTTTAAGATGTCAGGGGAGGGAAGTAGATGGGGCAATTTCAGCGTCGTCAACTTGATTCAGAAATTTTTCCTGAATCGTGGCGAACGACTGCAGCGTTCTTAGTTCGCTCTGATTGATTTCCAAAGGAGAGTGCTTACGTGGATACATTTACCCTACTTTTGCCTTGACTGTGCTGCTCCCCTCCACACTCACGGAAAAACCGCCTTCGCATACCTGTTACACCTTTGGTTCAATGCATCGTGCTGCATCATTTCGTACCATTATTCGGTTGCAGCTATGCAGATCGCTGCTCTATAAGGTATACTTACACGGAGAACGCCGGAAATGATTGGGTAGCTGGGGAAGTCATACCGATCTTCGGATTAAGATAAACTTAAGTGGTCGTCTATCGTGAGGTTGACTTCTTATTTATCGTTGTTTGAGAGTTGGTAATTGGAGAAAACATTTTATAATTGAGTAAGTAAAATAATAACGCCGTTCATTTTTCGATTAAAATCGAATTATGAGATTGTCTTTATATTTATTGTTATTTAAGAGCTATTTGAATTGCGAGCTTATAATGAATTGGTGAATTGATTTGCATTTGCTAAACGGAAATTTATACATCGTACAACAGTTGCATCGATTTCATGCGAATAAAAATTCAATTCCCACTTAATTTATGTGCAGTTTACGTCGAACAATTTAGTTAGACAAGAACGCCACGAATTCATTCCGCAGAGGTTAAAAAACGCGCGGAATTCGTGTAAACGTTGATTTATGAACAGCACTTGAATGTACCCTGCGCGAAATCGACTTGATATAATTAGAGAATACATTTTTCAGGCTCTTTATATTAATGAACACTCAACATTCCAGTCTGTATTTGCATCTTTTTCTGAATACTGACGGTCAAACCTGGTCTTCCGCGCCGGGTGCATTCACCTGCAACGAGCGCACTGAAGCATTCTTCATCTGGGTCGGAGGTTGCAGTACGCCGTCAGGTTCTCTCTGTTTCACTTAATCCTTCTGTGTGTTTATCCGATTAACTGCTGCTGGTCATTGCTTTGCCGACAAATACGATTAAACGCTTTAATGCGTGTTTCATAGTTTCTCTGTTGCGCTATGATCTTTATTATGATGCTCGGAGTAATTGGAAGAACCTACATTTTTGCTGCATGATTCATAATTAGCGCGGCTGTTTATGCATATAGTTATGCGTCTTTCGTGAATGGCAGGATGTGAAGAAAATGAACTTCTCTTCAACAATCTCCGTAAATTACAACTAGATAATTTCATTTTGAAGAAATATTTCTGATACCGTATTTAGATCATATCGCTGCCTGAATCTAAGAACTAGGTTACAATTCCTTATTTTTGAAAAATTGATGAAACAGGGAGACCATTATTTTAAACATAATGCCAATGTATGCTTACATTTCTTTATTTTAAGTGGAACAATACGTGAAAGAAACATCATTTTGGATTAAAAAGCTTTTAAACCTTCTTTTGTTTTGCAAAAAAGAAAAACAGAAGTTGCCTACTTTTTACATTAAAAAGATTAAACTAAATTATGATTCAGTAGATGTTGTAGATTACTTTGATAGGTTACCCAGTTTTTACACTAAATTCTACTTGATTTCTTTTTTAATATGAAGTAGATAACTCAAAATCCCAATAAAAACATCCTGTAAACAGGAGCCAAGTTCTCTATGGCCGTAAAAAGTTGTGAGATCAAACAAAATACGGCCAAGTTCGTTAGCTCACAAATACCTCTTACAATACTGAAAAAAGCGTTTGTAAAAATTAGTTTGGAAGAACGCTATTTAATTTTTAAAGAGTTACATGGAGGGCCAAATTATTCATACTTGGCCG
>CM052340.1:606762-748921 GCA_028455595.1 Lasioglossum vierecki | reverse complement strand
TGGTTGTGTGTTATGGTGGACCTATGTTCCAAATTTCAAGCTTCTAGGTCAATGGGAAGTACTCAAAAGGTTTTGATGATCTGTCAGTCAGTCAGTCAGTGACAAATTTAGCGATTTTTGTGGTCCTATATCTCGGAACCTACTAATGTTGGAAGATTAATGTTTTGCCAATATTGAGACATGATAGCACTTAACAAGTGTACGAAATTACATCTCTCCATCTGCCTCCAGTTCCGAATTACAAGCCTCTAAAAAACGGCCAAGTTGTTTCGTGTAAAAGGAGGGAGTGCAAGAACTTGGCTAGTGCACTACCGTGCACCTAGATGTCCAAATTTCAAGTTACCCAGTTCTTACATTCAGGCGGCTATATTCTTGTTTGGAAATATTAAGTGTGTTTAGAGGTACATGCTTTGTTCTACGAAGTAGTATTCGAGCATTGAAAGCGATTAAATTATTTTAGCTGATAAAATTAACAAGGCTCTATTCATTTAGATTTCGTGCAATTTTTATTGCAATATGTGCATCGATAAAGAAATTTATCGAATCATTTTCCATGTAAGCAACGTTATAGTTTTCATAATTATAAAATTAAAAATCTAAGACCGGTCATTTGACCGGCCGTGGTACGTTTAGTGTTAACGTTTCCATGCATATATTTATAGTCTTTAGATCTGAAGAAAAATGGAAAAATGAAGGAAATGAGCTTCTCTTAACTAATTATATTTTTGTTTACGAATATAAAGTGTTCTAAGAGGTACTTGTTTTATATTACGAAGTAGCGTTTATGAGTCGTATTTATTATAACAATTTTAACGTTCCCACGCATGTACACGCGTTGTTTTTAGATTTGAAGAAAAATGAACTTCTGTTATTTAGATTATATTCTTGTTTGTTAATATAAAGTGTTAGATGTATGTACATGTTTTATTCTACGAAGTAGAAGCACACTTAATAAGTCGAATTTAATTATTTATTATAGCAATCTTAACGGTATTATGCATGTATGTAAAGTCTGTAGTACTATAAAGATCTTTCGATTATATCCAGAGATCGAGAAAACGTAAAAAAGTTTAGCATTTTAGGCCATCAGAGCTAGAAGACCTCCTTAGAATCCACGAACAAGGATAATAAACTTCTGTTTAGTATTTACTTCTGCGTGCGGTCTATGAAAGTTGAAATTTACATAAGAATGCGCCGTCCAGTCATGACCGATTAAAAATACTAGTCGCGATTTCTGGAGCGAGTTGTACGCGCCGCAATAATTCTGTGCTAACCTGTCCCCGTTTAATAATATCCAACCGATGCAATTAGCCAAAGTTTTGAAAGGAAATTACGGCTCCTCGCCGGAATGATTATCATCCCAGAGGCGACTGAAGTTTCTCGGGGCAGATAGTATTACCGCAATTCGTCGGTCTTTGCCAACAATTCCAGTGTTCTCTCTTCGCTAGCGGGCCGACAGTGAAAGTCGCGGCGGTGAACGTGCTTTTCCGTTTATTTGAAATTAACGGCTCGATACTCCGGTGTATAACCTACTGGCTGTGCGCGCTGCGAACAGTTCCATTCACTTTTGATAATCGCCCGTCATTAACGTCTCATTCGGTTTGCGAGTATGTATTTCATTTCTCATCGCGGAACGTCGCCGGTTCCCGTCGATCCGCGCTCTTTTCAAAAAGTGCACGTTGCACAGTGGAGCTTTTAATTGAAAATTATTTCAAATCTTGCGTAAGATGAAAAATTTTGCTTGTACAACTTGTTGGAATATATGAAAAACACTGTATCAGTTTTATCTTTTTAATTTATGCACTCGCGACGAAGATGTTGTGTTAATTTTTTCTTTGGAGACGGTTTTTAGACAGGTATATACATTGTAGTTTTCAGAAATTTTCGCTTCCTTGTTATTTATCTGTTTAAAATTATTCATGTTTGAAGATGACGGATAGAAGAGGGAAAGAAGAAGAAAATGCTTTTGCCATTTTTTTTGTAATAAAAAAACCATTCAATGATACAGTGACTCCCACTAATAATCGGACACCCTTAAAAAGGCAATAACTTTTTTTAATATTGTACTTTTTTAATGTAAGATCTACAAAACGTAGTTCTTAAATTTTCAATATAGACTCAAATAAAAAAAATTGTAAAATGCATCGTTTAGTATTTTGTCTACAATTCCGATCAATTGCAATTTCTGACAAAATTGTTATTCATATACCGTAGCAAACTAATTGCTCCAGCTTCCCCAAAAAGTTCAAATCGTATAGTAGAATATTTAAAAAGTTATCGTCTCTTTTTAAGAGTGTCCGGATATTAATGAGAGTCACTATACTTAACAGCGCTGACAAGAATTATTCGTTCGAGACGTAGTTGTATAACACAGCTGCTCTTAGAAACATAATTATTAAACGATAACAATAAATGATGAAAAGCAATAGTTGTTTTCGATTCGTTCAGCGGCGGTTGATTAACCCTCTCGTGGCTAAATTATTTTTTGCATGCTTTATTATTTATCCACTGTTCATTTTGATTGTAATGGATGCTACATTGAAATTAATTTATGTTTGAGTGCTCAAGTAGGACATGCACGCTCTATTGGCAACGAGAGGGTTAAGAGACATGAAAACAAACGTGCGAACAGATCCATTCTAATTATCAGCCGACCACTGTCATGTTCAGTTTCGTTTAGAAACAGTGTTGGAGCGATAGCTTTCTGAATATATAATTTCATTTATTCAAATGAACACAAATCAATTTTCGTACATTATCTCGTGCAACACAGTTTCCACAATTTCCTGCAACCTAACTCTATTGTTAACTCCATTGAAAATATTATTGATTTCTTTCTCAGAAAAAAATAATCGTATAAATTGAATGAATTTTGATAAAGTAATTTTATGTGAATAGATTTATGGTGATTTATATAAAATTTGAGAGAAAAGTTTAAACAATCGTATATAAATAGAACAAATTTATATAAAGTAATTTTATGTGAATGGATTTATTACGATTTATATAAAATTTTAGGGAAAATTTAATTAATTTAATTAATTAATTATTTATTGTGATTTATATAAACTTTGAGGGAAGATTTTAGGTAATCATACGAATTGAATAAATTTATAGAAAGTAATTTTCTGTGAATTGATTCAATAAATTCCCATGAAAACACCTTTACAATTTCAGTAATTGTCAAATGAAAAATCTAAAATGGTTGCCTTTTTATTTTTGAGCCCTCGTGGTAGGTGTAGTGTTAAACGAGGCGACGGCCACCTGTACGTGGTCAAAGAAAGCGGTAATACCGATCGACGAATTAACAATGATTCAGCACCAGGAAAGTCGTGAGAGGAGAGTTCGCGACGCGACGGTGCGTCGGTTAATGAAATTAGTACGGGAACGGTAAATATAGCAGCCAGTATACTTTCATCGCCGCTAATTAATTCTCCGCGCTAAATTATGCAAGCTCGGTCGACTCTTGCGTGATCACGGACTCGCATAAACCGCGAGTTAGTACGAACCGGCGCGGCGGCGACGCGGCATGGACCGATTTCTACGCAATTTCTTCGCCGGAAAATCACGTTGTCGTGCGACGGGTCTTCACCCTGTACGCACGGAGTCAAAAGAGCGGCTTTCCTGATTCGGACGCTGCCGCTTATCGGCAGTCAGCGCCGAACGTAACGACGCAAAACGAGCGCTAATGGCAACGTGCTTGTACACGTGCACACGTACACATCGCGACGCATCTATGCAGCTGGCTCGGACGCGTATGCGTGTGCGTGTATGTACCATTCACTGTGTAGAAACGATAGAGCCGCGCGCGGCCAGCTTGTGACGCGATCCCGTTCGCGCGTTTCGAAAACATGCGATTTTTCAAGTTACTCGACAAGAGCGTTATGAAACCTTGTCTCCGTTTCTGCTGAATAAATAATCGGAACGGTTCCGCTTTGGATGGAACCGAGCGAGACCGTAGCGGACGATTATCAGCTTGTACCGAGTCACGCGGATTCTTCTTCTTCTTCTCGTCACGTTCTATCCGGAAACACATTGTATTGGATAATTGTCAGAGATCTCAAGATCTTCCGTTTTTCATTGAGCTCAATCAGAAACTGTTTGAGAGAAGCTGTATGCATGGCTCTACGTTAGGTTTATCGACTAACCCTTGCGTCAATAACCGGATACCTACTTATTAATTGATACTTATCGTAATGACCCCGAAAATCGAGAATCAATTTTTTAGCAGATCTTCATATTTCAAGGTCATTGGGGTCATTTTAACCTATTTTTAGCAAAATGTTCGTGTGTGTGCGCGTATGTCATTAAATTTTTCGTTAACGTTTTCTGGAAAGTAATAACGCAATCAGAATGATTTCAGTCCTATTTGGTCCAGTAGTTGTTTAGTTTTTTCGAAAGAAGTTTATTCAACAATGCAATTATACGAGAGGACGAAAATTTTCCGCCCAAGAAACAAACGTTATTAGATATATATATTTGTAAAGATGTAAATCGTAATTATAGTTAAATTTGAATTACTTTAGAGTTATAATTACAATGTAATTCAGTTGTATTGTAATTTATAATTCAGATATTCATTCAATTAAATTACAATGTAACACGTAAATGCAATGGAGTATAATTATAAAATACATTGTAATTGAATTATGAAAAATGAAGTAATAGGCAAGAAGAGGTTGAGAAATCTATGTGAAGGTTTCAAACAGAAGGAATTTATTATTTATAAATTTACTAGCTGCTCGTGATGAGTCTACGGCACACCTTCAATTATACATTGTATTTCCATTATATTGTATTTCAATTATATTGTATTTTAATTACAGATCTGATTAAAATACATAGTAATTAAAATACAATGTAATTGAATCAGCACAACTCTGTCGTAGACAATACACTGCAAATGAAATGTCATAGAACATTTGTTGAGCAACATTTATGGATTGGATTTGATTGTTACTGAATTTTACACTGTACTGCAAATATTGTGGTAAAAAGGTAAGCCGTTATCTTTTCGTTACCTTGAACCATTCAATGATTCATTACTGCTGCATTCATTACTCCTGTATCATGCCAACGTTATATAATAGTTAATAGCTAATATACTGTTAAAATAAATTATGTGGAATATTGATCTTCTATAAAAGATATATCGATACTCTCGGCGCACTGGTTCTATCAATTTTTACTTAAAAGCAATTCTGCAATTTATCAACTTGGCTAATTTATCAACTTCTGCTGTTCTAAGTAATTAAAATTATTTTCATAAAGCAAGTGAGTAACTTATTTCATAATTAGATATTCAATGGTGAATCAACTGATGTCAATAGTCAATATAATAGAATTTTGTTTAATAATTTACAGACGTAATTATTAATTTTGAAACGTCGAAATTTCAAGTTGATAAATTGCAGAACTGCTTCTAACAATAAGTAAAAATTGATCGAACCATTGCACCGAAAGCATCGATACATCTTTTATAAAGAAATACACGAAAGGTACATTTATTGATCTAGTATCTTTGGAAGTCTAGCCCCAATATTATCGTATTTCTAATATATTTTTCAAACGCAATAAAATAAGTAAATGAAATCTTCTAAAGTTTTTCTCAAACAACGTCTGTTCAAGTTTTCGATACTGCTTGCTTATCCATCTGTCAAATGATGTTTGTTCTTCACTATAATAATTCTTGGAAGTCTCCCACTGTTCAAACTCGAGACTCAAAACGTCTAACTCGCTGAGAAAAGTGTTTCGATATAATTGGACAACAAGAACTGACGAAATCATGTTTGCGTTCTCATTTCCGAGAGCTTCGTTCTTCTGTACCGAGGAATTTTTATAGCTACACGATTTACCCGTTGATCAGAGATTTATCACGGCCGAAGTGGCAAAAACTATGGCTGACTTTCAAGTCATTGAGCTGCATAGGTTCGTTCCCATAAAAAAGGAAAGAGCACCGAAGTCCAGCTCGGTCGGCTTCTCTCGACGATGTATTGAAAACGTTTTACCAGAAGCCGTAACTGTAAACTGCCTCGCTAAACGCGCGAATAAACATCGGTCTCTTCTGATTTTGTGTAACGCTTCTTGGACATAGTCGCTGGAGCTTCTTTGCTTCGAAACAGAAATCCTTGGAGTCGTAGAAGAGAAAAAGTGTACATATTAATCCGTATCCGATTCATACAAGCGCATTCCGAACCAATTACAAGCTGTTTTCGTTTTGGTATTTGTGTTACGATGCGCATTGTATGCAAAGTATTTTAGTCTCGATTTGTATGTTTAAAAATTGATCCAATAATTAACATAAAAATAGACCACAACCAACCAATTAATTTAATCAAATAGAACCCGAGAAGTTAAGATTTATGGTGTTAATTACTTTTTAAATTCTCTTACGTCTCGCAGAAATTAATTTCTATGTGTAGAAATAGTTCGATCATTGAAATATGAGTGACAGTGAACGTTAAATAATATTTTATTATTACATCACATTATTTTACAAGACACCGTTCCCATTACGCAGCTAGTATAAAATGTGTTAATGAAGAGAAAGAACTTGGTCAACTTCCTAAAGAAACGCGAGATTATTCGATCGACTTCATAAAATTAATTGCTCCCGGCGAGCACTCTTCGGTACAGCCTTCTTTTGCGTAAACGCTTATGCTGTTCCGGCATTTTGTTTCCTTTCTAGCCGGCGGTCTCAAACGAGCAGAAATGTAGGAAACAGTTTCTCTCGTCTTCTTTTTCCTTTAGCTTTCCAAAAATGTTAAAAACAGGACTCTTTCGATTCTTTGCACGGTGAAGACGGATAGTACAGTGCTACGATACGAATCCGCGGATAATTGATTCCCGGAGTGTATTTGTATTCATCTTGACTTTTTGATGGTACAGTAAAGCGTGATGTAAGAGTGAGTCATTTAAGACCGTCCCAAGAGTTATTAATTTTTGAAGATTTCGATGTTTTTATGTTACAGCGAAACATCATTTTTACTATTACATTTACCAGGTAAAATAAATGCAGAGGTGGGCATTATTTGGCGAAACAAATATTTCGAATACTATTTAATATTTTCGACTTTATTTTGCTTAAAGAAAATAGTATTTTAAATAAGATATACAATTTCGAAAATAAAACATTTCTATTTTAACATAAGAAACCACAAAATAAAATATTTCTATTTTAATAATCAGAACACACAAAAATAGAATATTGTATTTTTTGTGCCTACTGAGGTTTGTTGATAAACATGCAGTGTATGTTGGCACCAGGATACTATTTCAACACAAAAATCTATTGAACGCGAACCATTATTTTCAGCAACAATATTTAAAATTGAAATTGAAAATAAAGACAAAGTGAAAATATTTTCAATATTCTCCAAATAAAATACTATTTTCAAAAATTACTGGCTCAAATAAATTATTATGTTTTCAAAAATTACTGCATCAAATAAAATATTTTATTTTCAAAATTTTACGCATACTTTAAAATAAATAGGATTATTTATTTTTTACTATTAAAATACTATTTTCCTCAGCTCTGAATAAATGTTTATAGTTATTTAGTTCTGGAGGGGTCGCTACACGAAGGATAAAACTGTTTTTTCAGATGGGTTTAATCAAGAGATTTGAATGTCACCTTCATTGTCTTAAATAGAACTACATAGGTACATGTTGAACATTCATGATCATGACCCTCTACATGCTCATTTCAATGATTATGGTAATTCAAAATCACTTAGGATTGCGGACGTAGAAATAGGCGAAAAAAAGTAATTGATAGTTACGTGAAACCTATAAAATTCGCGTGACAGTTGATGCGTTAGTACAAAAATAGTCATATTCATAGTGATTTTGTCATTTATTTCTTCTATTTATATTTCCAACCGCGAGTGACCTTGAATGACCAAGGTTATAAAAATATGAAGTCTACGATATGTAATTGTCAGCAAACATAGCTTATAATACCAATGTAGAAATAAATAACGAAACCTGGGGTTCTGATGACTACCCTTTATTCCTAACAATATCTATTAAAAAAGTATATATCACAAGAAATCCTTTAGAGTCAAATCATTAAAAACAAACTGGGATGAAGTATCTATCTACTTAGATGAAAATTACGATCGATTTTTAGAAACAGAATATGACCTTACAGCAAGTGAAAAATATACTGTATTTACCAATATACTAACAAATGCTATAATAGCAAACGCTCCAAAAAAAAAGAATTGTTAATGACAATGTCTATCAAAATCTAGGTGTGTGTGGATCTTTATGAATCTCTAGGAAAATTAAGTAGATGAAAAATGTAGGAAAATTCTGGAAGGAAAATTTGAATAGGATTTTCAATAATTGTGCTGTACCAAAAGATAGTATAGAAATATTCTTTTACATTGCAATCTTAAAGTAAGGATGGTATGTACCGTGGTATGATTCCGAGTACGACAAGGTTAAAAGGATTAGAAAAGCAGCCTTTAAAAAAATGGCACTGGCTAAAAAAACTTTCAAAAAAGAGAAGAGACAATTTTCGAGACTTTGCTAAAAGCATCTGTAATTGTACATAACGACCAAGTCCTCCTGAAAAGCATCACCTGAATTAACTAACTATAGTTTCAAGCATTTTTGTCTATCTTTAAAATTGTTGTAGTTATTTGGTAGCAACCTAACCTACAGTCCTAACCTAACCCTCCTGAAAAACAACTCTTTCATGCAACAACATCACCGGAATTAACTAACTATGGTTTCAAGCATGTATGTCTATCTTTAAAATTGTAGTAGTTATTCACGTGACTTATGAGTCACTACTATATGTAGCGAGTATATGTAGTACATAAAAAATGCGTAAAAAATTATGTTAAACCGTGCGTCATTTGCTGCTCTGTCACGTATATGTAGAGTTCACAAATCATTCTTCGATTATGCTACTGTCGGACGGAAGTGTGAAACTCACTTGTCGGTGTTCCGTAAAATTCTGTCGTGCAAGAGGTCGAAGATCGAAAACTAATACTTCTAGAGAGATAGAGAGAAAGAGAGAGAGAGAGAGAGAGAGAGAGAGAGAGAGAGAGAGAGAGAGAGAGAGAGAGAGAGAGAGAGAGAGAGAGAGAAACGAACCCGTTGTCTCCTCGAAATTAATGCAACTATTTGTAGTTACGCGAGTTTGTTGACTCAACAAGTATAGCTGTGTTTTCGCCGATTGCGCAACAATTGTCAACGTACGGACTTAATGGCTGAAGTCTCTCGTTTCTGCACTGTAACTTTTATTTTTGTTTATGAGAGAGCTCCAAACAGCATAGCATTCCACACTAACAAATTATTTAAATGTATGCATTGTTGCACTATTAAATGTAAAAATTTCTAATTACAAGAATAGAAAAATAAAGCGCAAGTAATCAAGCTATAATGATAATTAGCGAACTATTGTATAAAATAAAACTTTCTCTTCCTTCCCTTTCAACTATTCTGAAAATAATATAACATCCTAAAAAAAATGTTTCTGTTCACGCATAAAATCCGTGCTCTAATAACGAGTTTCAATTGCATCACTTCGGATTTTTTACATTTGTAAAAGAAATAAATTTCAATGGGTGTACAAAGTGTTCATACACTTTTTAAAAACGAATAAGTTTCTTTTTTTCAAATGGGTTTTTCAGGCAATTTCAATTTACATTTTTTCAAAATGGGACCCAACAGCTGGAGTTTTTTCAGAAATTCAAAGGATTAGTTTCCTAGCTAATTTGCAAACAATTTCTTATAAGAATTGTTATTGGTCACAATTGCGGAGGAAAAAATAAAGGTCATAATTTTTAAATTGTTTATCTGTGTACCTGTAATGAACATTTAGAAGGTGCCTTTGGTAGGTCCAGAGTTGGGGAAAATAGTATTTTAAATAGTAAATAATAAATAATCTTATTTATTTTGAAGTATGTGTACACAATTTTGAAAATAAAATATTTTATTTGATGCAGTAATTTTTGAAGACATAATAATTTATTTGAGCCAGTAATTTTTGAAAATAGTATTTTATTTGGTATTTATTTTTTCTTTATTTTCAATTTCAATTTTAAATATTGTTGCTGAAAATAATGGTTCACATTCAATAGATTTACGATTAGAGATAAATATTACTAAATAAAACGAAAATGTGGCAAATGATATAGTTTCTTATATTAAGTACCATTTCTAAATTATTGCTAAGATAAGAAACATTCAGTTACCCGTAAGTAATGCGATTTCTCAAAGTATTAGGTGTAACAACACAAAAAATCCAATATTCTATGTGTTTTCAAATTGTTAAAATAGAAATATTTTATTTTCGCAATTGTATATCGTATTTAAAATACTATTCTCTTTAAGAAAAAAAATTAAATAGTATTTGAAATATTAGTTTCGTCAAATAATGCGCACCTCTGAACGTTCGCAATCAATTCAGTTTCGCGTGTAATAAATACAGTAATCTAATATTCCTAATTAAATTTCATCTATCCAGTCCGTGTACACGAGCTGCTTTCAAAGTATGATAAAAGAAGAATCATCTGTTAATCCGTATCAGCAGCGATCTGTTCTAGAAAGCAGTGATCGCTGTACGTGTTTCGATAGAAAAATGTTCGAAACTTGTTTGCTCGGGTACGTTGCACACGTAGAACACGACCGACGATAACTGGATCCGTTTATCGATCGGTGCGAATATCCTCCTACGTTTCCGTTCTTCCGCGGATGAGCGCATCTGTCGTTCTAGTTTCACCTTCGTCGAATTTGTCTATAAATAGGAACGAATGGTAGGTAAGCTGTACCGGTAGCACTAGTTTATTATACTCCATATAGTAATGGCGGCCATAAATTGCAACAAACGGTGTCGTCACGAGAGTCAATTTACTACTTACTACTTGCGCCCTTGCGTCTCTGCGAACGTATCTACTTTCGTTCTTTTGTAAACTGGATAGCTACAAAAAAACATATTCCCTGAATACATAATATACAAAGTGATCGACAACTGGCTGTGCAACTGAACAGATCATGATTCTATGATGAAAAAAATAGTAAGCTGGAAATGCAGAACAAACTGTTTTCAGGCTTTGAGTTATGAACTCCTACTCTAAAAATTTTGTTTTAACCCTTAGGACTCGAGTGGTGAGACTCAGAGTCACCACTATAAATTGGTGTACCATTATTAACAATATTGTTTACATTATTAAATATGTTGGTATGTATCATTTATTAAACATTTAAGTATTGTATGGGGTATTATATGTATCAATTTCATATCTATAAAAAGCAAAAAATCGTTTCGAATAGAATTATTTTGGCTAGGAAGAAATGTTTAATTTTCGAGTTAAAATAGCTCCGAGTGCAAAGGGTTAATCTTTTTACTAACTTAAATTTCGCTTCTCGCGCGATCAGGAAGATTCTTGTGAATGTCTGAATTTCATGGCCACGTCGTAAACTCGAGCGAGACTCCGGTATCGCTGCTTTTCGGTCTCCCTGTCCTCGGTCCATGGCTGACATTTTCCCATTTGTGCACCTTGGTTAACTTATTGACAATTACTTCGTGTATAAATATTCACCTATCGGACGCGTCTTAGGTATGGGACTGCCCAAAGAAATTCCGAATCTACCTCGACGGCCCTGAACACGTCGAACATGGTTTTCTCGCGGCTATCGGCCTATCAGCGAAGATCCGAAGGGAATCCTCTTTTTAGCGGATGGCGCGCGGCGTGCCCCCGCTCGACCTTCCGTGATCGTTCGCAGTTGCTTTCGGGATTTTATTTTCCCAGGAAAACGTATCGATCCCAGGCGGAGGGGGCAGGGGGTTCGCAGTTTATTTCGGAGGACAGGCCGCGCGCCAGCGACAATAAAACCGTTCGACCGCGGTCTTATCGGTGATCGCCGGACATCAGGGATGAGTTATAGCGAGTCTCGGTTGCACGTGATGGCCGTCAAGGAAAGCTCAGCGCGCAAGCTGAAGACGCGCGCCACCCACAAAAGCACATTGGTCGATGAAAAGCTCCGCGGGTCCGCCTTTCGGTGAAAAGCTTCGAGCATGCGCCTCTCGTTTAGATGCGCGAGTAGTCCCTGACGAACTATTGGCTGCCGCGTTATTGGCTGGTTTTTTTCCTTTCGCCCCCTCGTTTCGGTCTACTTTTCTGCCATGCGAGCCAGACGGGCCATGGACAACCGCACACGACCAACATAAATAACAAAGAGACACGAACGAGCATTTTGTCAGTCGCCGGGTATTCCTCCTCTCTTCGATCTTCTAGGTACACGCTATTATCCGCTGTATATCGCGGGCTCGTGATCCCGAGGTAACCGGAAACGATGACATTTTCTTTCGAACGGACCGATTGAATGTTTCTTCGAACGCCGGATACGCACACGCGTGCTTTCGAGTGATTTACTCGACTTCCTGGCCTCGAATCCACTTTCTTTTTTTACGAGGAAACGCCACAGAAGTGACAATTCTTCGTTTTTAAAGTTACTTTCGGAGAAAGTAGCACTTGGTGGGAATATGGTCGACATGGAATTAGGTACATGCAGCTCTTCAAGATATGATAATCGTAACACGTATCTGACGTATCTGGTATTCCTGTTCGCGGACTATTCGAATTCATTTCGATTCAGAGAAACTAGAGTTATATTGTATCTATTCACTGCAAGATACAAAGTACTAATGGGTAGACTGCGGATTTTATTATTATTATTTATTATAGACGAACTGAAGCCTTTTTATACAAGTGTTGAAATAAAAACAAAAAAGAAAAAGAAACAAAACTACTCGTCCAATAACAAAGAAGGGACATGCACTATTAATTAAATTAAAATTAAAGCGTGTGATGTTTTATGCATATGGTAAAATTAAAAACGGTAGAACGATAATAGAATTTTCAATTATTATCAAGGAATGAAACAATTTTCTACGTGGCTATTGTTTCTTGCAATCGATGCAGACAACTTTGATCTTGCACAAAGATCCGCAGTCTGCTAACGAGTATTCTGATGATAATGATTAATATTACTCGTGTGGTTTTTGACGAAGTGACTATTGAAACAAATAAAGGAAGCGTTATTCTTCTACTCGATTATCCATCGGGCGGTAATGTTGGAGATGGGTGTGTAAACGAAAATCGGAAAACCAGCGTATTCTTTTAAACAATAATTTATTATAACGAGCTAGAAAGGATGTCGTATCGCATTGTAGGCTAGACTCGAAGTGAAGGGATTCTATTTCTATCTTTATTGATGGAAGTAGAAACGATGATTTAGGAGTTGTTGGTGCTGCATGTTTTTCACCTGATACAAATGAATCTCGTTTACTAAGTTTGCATAAGGATATGACTATCTTTTCTGCTGACTGCATTGCAATCAAAACTGCCCTTGAGCTTGCTTCTAACTATTCTCATCATTACGTGTACATGTACTCTGACTGTCTGAGTGCTTTAACAGCACTAAGTAACTACTCTGGCAATATCAAATCCAACCCTTTTCTACTTGATATCCATAATTTGATAAACTCCTACTTTCTGGAATCCAAGAAATTCCTTCTTTTTTGGATCACTTCGCATATTGGAATCATACATAATGAAAAGGTTGACGTACTAGCTAAAGAAGCATCCTTGTTGGCTATTTCTTCTAATATCCTGGTTCCCTACTCTGACTTTCCCAATAGTTTTAGGAAACAAGCTAGAAAGCTAACAAAAAATTATATCCTTGAAGAAGCAGGGTTCAAGGGCATAAAATTTTTCAGATCCTTTTATCACTCTAGGCCTAAAACTTGGTTTGCTCACCTCAGGCTCCCTAGATAATTTGCTGGAATAATAGACTTCGATCTGGATACTATCAACCAAAGTTGTGCAGAATTACAATTGAATTACTCTAGAATTATAATTACAAAGATAATTGAATTACAATGTAATTCAGTTGTATTGTAATTTATAATTCAGATCTTCATTCAATTAAATTACAATGTAATACGTAATTGTAATGGAGTACAATTATAAGATGCATTGTAATTGAATGATGAAAAATGAAGTAATAGGCAAGAAGAGGTTGAAAAATCTATGTGAAGGTTTCAAATAGAAGGAATTTATTATTTATAAATTTACTAGCTGCTCGTGATGACTCTACGGCACACCTTCAATTATATATTGTATTTCAATTACACACCTGATTGATATACTTAGTAATCGAATTACATTGTATTTCAATAACGTAATTAAATTAGCACAACTTTGCTATCAACTGAGGGCCTCCCTTTTTAATCCTCATCCGTCCCTCATTTCAAAAACTAAATCTATATCCCTCGGTGTCAAATTGACACAGTGACCAATGTTTTTTTAGTTAAATTGATGAGTTGACATTTACATTTTAGGTTTTTCGGTTGTGTTCCGCATTGAAAACAAAAGAGTCGCACAAAGTTTCGGGATAATTTACCTACAAATAACAGAACTGTGTAACTTATTTCGGGAAAAACTGTGTCAGATTGACACGAGGGACGGTTGAGGGTTAAGATTAAACTTGCTGCTGACACAAGTTGTCCATGTGGTTGTCTGATACAGGATCCTAATCATTTGTTGTGCCAATGTCCGATCTATGATAACAATAGAGATGCGCTGATTCGCAAACTATGTGAAAAGGGTTATTTTCCAACCTAAACAATAGATTCCTTTTTGTGAGGAACCTTTATTTGCCCCTTATTTTATATACATGTATTTCTGAAATCTCACTGTTTATACCTTTAGTGTTGGTGTTGTATTTGAAAATGTTCATTGTGTTGGATCTGTTCTAGTTTATAAGTCATTTCTGTAATGTTAGCATACACAGCCATGGTTTTTTGGGGTTTTATATCTTAATAAAAAAAAATAAAGAGATGCCGCAGAAAAAACAATATAGAACTACTCGTTGTTCACTCGTTTAAAAAAAAAACGCAGGTCTGTGGGTTCATTGACATCTGGTTTATCACCTGTTTCCAGTGATTCTCATATTTAAGCAAATTCATTTTAGCCTTTTGGCGGACGGAATGTAACTAACAATCCAACAGTTAATTTATCCGGGCTGTTTGTCTCCCGATCAAGTCGGTTAATTGAGTTCCTACTGTATCGAATGTCGTGTTTGGCAACAGACATTTTGCCTATGCGACAGCCTAATACAATAGAATTGCTTTATTTCAGCCTTAGAGCTGAGAAATGTGACTTGATTTTCATTAACGTATGTGTACAATCTTATTTCACGCATTCGGCCCATACTTTCTGTCATTCTTTTTTATGTCTCACTCATTCCTACCCTGTCCTACTCGTTTAGTATCCTACTTATCACTAACCTACTTAATTTCTTCCTCATTGCTTCCTTCTCTATTCCCTAACTTTTGCATTTTTGTTGGTTTGGCACGCTCTTTGGTATATGTATGCTCTCTTTTCTCTTTTTCTTCTCAACTTTTCCAACCACTCTTCAACATTTGTCTTTTTTACCGCTCATTACATCCTCGAATCTGATCATTTCCTCCATTATCCTGCATTCCCTTGTTAAATGCTGTAGGCTTTCATACTTGTCCCCACATAGGTCGCATCCTCTTGCCTCTTCCTCCAGCCAGTATTTATTGTAATTCTCTGAATTTCCGCATCTTACCGGCGCTATGTGTTTATGACTGTCTCCTTTACCCTCGTTATTCAGATATTTCGGTAACATTCCTATTCTTATGTATTTTAATAATAATAATAATAACAATAATAATGATAATAATAATAATTTTATTTAATTTTGGCCTCGCGGCCAAGAAATTGGACTTGACTTTACAAATCTACTATATCACTCATTCTTCCATCCATCCATATTCTATGCCATTTGTTAAACTAATATAGTCTAATCTAATCTGATCTATTCTAATCTTCCCTGTTGGCTCACATCTAATATTGCCTCTCCCTCTTTTTTTGGTTATTTCTTTCCTTTTTGCTTCGATAGTTCTAAGCCAATCTACTGTTTCTCTTACTCTTTTATTTTGTACTATCTTTTCTATACTTAAATTTGTTCTTTCCATCTCGTCACAATCCTGTGCCCGATCCTTTAGTGTCTCCAAGTATCTCTCGCACATCATGCACATTCTTTCTTCCTCTTTCCTTCCTCTATATTCCCACATCTCACTCTCGCCATCAGACTCTGGCTGTCTCTCTCGCCGTTTTCCTCCGGGTACTTTGGCACTCTCGCTTGGTATATATGTTTATATCTTTTGCAGAATCTATAGTTCATTATTTTATTATATTACCACTGTCTCTGAATTTCCCTATACCTCTACTTATGTATTTGTATCTTTCATTGTTTTTGGAATGCTCTATCCTCGTTTACAACAGCCTAATAATTCCGCGCGGATCGTCGAAGCCCGCGATTGTAAATTCGCGTTGCGAACTGGCGGCAGGTGGGTCGCAAAACGAGAATCCGACACGTAAAAATGACGTGATCGCGGGCAAGTGTTCATTCGCGAAACTGATTCAGAGGCCTCCGACCCGATTCACCACGGAGACTTCAGTTATTTGCCCGGCGGAAGTCGATGTGGAACACCGTACGTTGATGACATCCTCGTTTTTGCAATAGCGGCGCGCGGCACGTGCACTTTATATTCGCGCACGTATGCAAACAGAGGAACAACGTCCGCCGTGATTCGAACCGTCGCCGATTACAGAGATTTTGACACACGCGCGTCTGTTTACGCGTGTAGGGTCGTCGAACACGCACGCATGCGCGCACGCGAGCGGCCCGCACGCTTTCGTTGCTACAAGTGTCATTTGTTGCTGCCTGTATCCACATGTGGGATAAGCGGTGGCCTGTGGAAACACTGAAACGAGAAGGGTTCATTCCAAGAAAATGTTCCTTTGAACTCTGTAAGCTGCTACTACGTCCTTTTAATATTTATTTAACGTTGTTCTCAACCCTTTGCTGAGATTACCTTCGCGACGGGACCTATACAGTTTATTAAGGTGGATTCCGAACCACTTTAGGTACTACAGTATATTAGATGGCAATATCCCCCCCCCCCCACAGGAGGGAGACTTTGATAGCGCTGATATTAGTTCTCTTCGGAGAACAAATTTCGGCAAAGTTTAAGAACGAACCCTTCTTACCCACTTAGATATGTTAGGCTAGGCAAGAGAGGACCGCATGGAATTGATATCTCGGTGCAGCCGAGATTTCGATGAAGTCGGATCTGATCCCAAGTTGTGTTAACTTCTTCCCAATGGCAAATTTTCTTTCGCGGTCCCTTGCTTTTTGAACCTAACCTAACCCTTAAGTAGAGTCACAGACTAGGGACTATTTTATTAGTATTTAGTATTTCTCGGAATAGCCAGAGAATAGAGTAGGGATGGGAATTTTAACTTGATGCATCCAACATGATAACGGAGGTGAAGCTGGGGGAGTCTCAAGGCAGGCGGGACACCCTGCAGGTCTGAAGGTGAGTCAGTCCAACGTACGCTCCGAGCTCTAACCAGCTCAAAAACTCTAAATTATTAGGTAGAATGGCCGATCTCATCAATGATGACCGTCCCGTCTAGTAGGTCATGAATCTGAAAGTGGCCCGGGCCTAATAAAACAGAGGAAGGCTGAAAAACGAAGGATAATTGCAACCCTTAATTGGGCCGAGGTCGGTAACGCCAATTGTGAAACTAGTGATGAAAGAACCGGTGTGCCTTAAGGAAGTGAGGGATGGCCGATCCACTCGTCCCCGACAAACGCATTATCTATCTATCTATCTAGATGGCAATATGGAGTATTTCCAGCAGCGGCACATAGTGGGACATTTCGTCCAAATCGGAGACAAGATCAAGGAACTTTTGATAGAAATGTGATAGAGCGCTGTAATTTTTGTTTTAATTGTAGCTGAAACTTGATAGAATATAGGAAAAATAGGGAGATTATGGTACGAACATTTTTTAATCTTGAAAGAATTGGTTAAACTCGCACCATAACGTTAAACTTGCACAATTTCAAGAAAATCGTGGTATTTCCAATACCACGCGCGAAACAAATTTTTTAAATACATGCTACACATAATTTCCCATAGATTTTTCACGCTGATTTCAAATCTGGCCTGAAAATTTGTCTACGACCTACGGATTTTGCAAAAAGTCGAATTATTGTTAAGAATTTACATTTTTATTTTTTCAAGGTTAAAAAACGTTCCATATGAAATGTCCTATTTCAGAGGGCGCATTTTATGGTGTGTTTCTATCAAGAAACACAGGTGTATTTTACAGGGCGTCCCAAAAATGTTGTACTTCCCTGAAAGGGACGATTTCCGAGGATGTTTCAAGCAACTTTCTTCCATTGCAAAAATTCTCTCCGCGACTTTGTTATGGAGTTATTAACGAAAAACACGGATCAATCAGAACACATTGGCCGAGCTGGAATCCATCCGCTGTAGCCGCGCTCTGATTGGTCCTTGTTTTCCGTTTTTCGAAAGATTACCTTTCTAGATTAAATTGTAAAAAAGTTGCTTTTCTCTTCTATTCCATTTCTTTTCGATTGTGTCCTATTTTGTACTTGGACTCCATTTTGTAAGAAATTCTTTAATTTAATTATATACAGGTTCGTACACAATCTTTATTTTAATAGAGGGTTTTAGTACAATTCTCGAGACAAAGAATGAACAAAATGGTGTTCATCTGTTTCTGATTGCATTTATCGGTGATTAAAAAACTTGGCATGTTAATGTTTTAGATAGTCTTGTAATGAGTATAGAAAGCGTTTTTTTTTAGTTTGTGTTTTATTGTCAAAGGATGCGGAACAGTTGTGAAAGTATGTATTATTACTTTGGCATTAATTTGGAATGTAATGGACTTAAATTATTAAAAATTTTCGTTTTGCCAGTAAAACTAACTAAAGTAGCTTTTTACAGTAGACTTTCTATACTTTCTTTACTAGTGTTAGATTTTCTTTGATAAACTCTTTTTCAAACCTGCTCTTGCAAACGTTATCCCGTCGTAAATAATTATACAGACAGTGCAAACAGTAGAGAAAGTTCAGTTCAGAGTTCAATTCCAGTATGCAGTAATATTTTTATTAAACTGTGCGTTAATATACTTGTCGAATAGTTTGAACTTTTTAAAGAACTCAAAATTTATTAGAGCAGTACGGCTTGAAACGATAACGAAAAGCCTGGACTTTCGTAATTTGTTTGCAGTTGTTCGTAGTTGTTCGTAGTTCGATTTCGTAAATTGTATCGAAGTTATTAATGAGTGGCTTTGAAATAGTTGAGACAGCAGTATTCAACACATGTGGCAATTTCATGACGATGGCTTCTCACGATTACAGACATTGAAATCGTAATGGCTATTCTTGAATAAAGTTTCGACAAATTATAATTTTATAACAGTTCAACAAATCTCAAATCGCCTTGAAATTTAGTATATATTTAAAACATACATTTAACACTAAACTTACCGACCGTAAAAGTAACTCGTACATGTTCCCTTAGAAAAATGATACGATTCATTTTATTTAGACTTTGTGCAGCTCCTATTGTAATATATGCACCACTGCACATACTATAAAGTCATTTCTTATGAAATTATTTTTATTATATCAATAGTCGTAAAATAAAAAAATGTGGAACCGGTCATTTTGACCGGTGATGGTAGATTTAGTGTTAAAGAGTCTAAAAATATTGTTTTCCTCCTGCATCTTGCAATTAATGAAGACAGTTTCAATTTGTATATACAACAATCCCACTAATATCCCGACAATTTTTAAAAGACGATAACTTTTTTAATATTGTACTATACGATTTGTACTTTTTTTTGGAAGCCAGAGCAAATAGTTTGCTACAGGATGTGAAAAAGTATTTTGTGAAATATTGCAATTGATCGGAATTGTAGAAAAAATAATAAAAATTGCATTTTACAACTTTTTTATTTGAGCCTATATAGAAAATTGAAAAACTGCGTCTTGTTGATCTGTGTCAATTATATGCACTGTGAAAGTTTCGTCGAAATCGGTTGATGCGGAAAAAACAACAGGCATTGAAAGATGTAAGAATCCTTAGATTTACTGCAGTTATATGCCGAAAATCGTGAAATCTGCTATTTTTACCATATTTAAACGTTTGTAGCTCATTGCAACATCGCCCGATTTTGACGAAATTTTCCGAATATGTTTACTTGGCACAGATCTGCAAAACGTACTTATTAATTTTTCAATATAGACCCACATAAAAAAGTTGTAAAATGCAGCTTTTAGTATTTTTTCTACAATTCCGATCAATTGCAATTTCTGACAAAATTATTTTTCACATCTTATAGCAAAGAAATTGTCGAAAGAAAAAAGCTCAAATCGTATGGTAGAATATTAAAAAAATATTAAAGGTCAAGTGAATATATTAATAATTGCACATTTTCTGTTATCGTTGAATAGATCGAACCGCGCTGAAACCATAAATATATACTAAAAAAAATAATCGTCTTTTTAAAAGTGTCCGAATATTAGCGGGAGTCGCTGTATATTTATGTATTTAAGTTTGCAAATGGTACGTAACAAGTTCACAGTTTCACGCACCTGTAGGTGAACCTGTTCAAAGCAGGTTCGGAAGACTGTTTACGACCATAAAGTCGCTCCCCTTTGCTGTTTGCGTGGGGTCATCAGGGGGTCCTGTCCAGGTGTAAATACATCCACGTGCGAGGAAACGAGGGTCCTCTTCTGGACGGAAGAAAGGGGACGAACTATGGGGTGGTTTGTTTAATCGATGCCTCTAGTCTTTGATCCCGTTGTGTCCACAACGCTCCGCTTCCCTTTCACAATTCGCGGATCACCCACAACGCGGCCTTTGTTTCCTTTGCATGCCACCGGCCCGTGCGAGTAAACACTAGCCTATTCTTGAACGGAGTCTTTCGAAAATTCACTTGGAACTAGATGAACGTTGATTACTTTTCGACACGAGTATCCAAATTTTATATACTTAACTTGTCTCACGAAACATACTCTACCGCAGAGGTGGGCATTATTTGCCGGAACAAATATTTCAAATACTATTTAATATTTTACACTTTATTTTGTTCAAAGAAAATAGTATTTCAAATAAGATATACAATTTTGAAAGTAAAATATTTCCATTTTAACAATCGGAAACACAAAATCAAATATTTCTATTTAATAATAAATATTTCTATAATAATCTGAAACACAAAATAGAATATTGTATTTTTGTGCTTACTGAGGTTTATTGATAAACATACAATGTGTCTTATTACCAGGAAAATATTTCTACTCATAAATCTATTGAATGCGAACCATTATTTTCAGCGATAATATTTAAAATTAAAGTTAAAAATAAAGACAAAGTCCAAATATTTTCAATATTCTTCAAATAAAGTACTATTTTCAAATACTATTTTCAAAAATTACTGCCTCAAATAAATTATTTTATTTTCAAGATTGTACATATACTTTAAAATAAGTAAGATTATTTATTATTTCCTATTTAAAATACTATTAACCCCAGCTCTGCTCCACCTCTCATTTCTATATTTTTCAATAAACCGCTACACTGCGTATTTTGCGCATTGACGACGACAATTATTCTTTATACACCTGATTGATTTTTAAGTATCGTTCAGGTAATAATAAAAAACGAATCTAATTAATGTAGAATTGTTAAGAGACACAGCTTCTCGAGAAAGTTGAAACACAAGAATAAAGTTTACTTATTCTAGTTTAATATCAATTTATTTCTACATATAAAAATTACTGTCCATACATTGTAGATTACTGTCTACAAAGAAATAATATGTAATAAGTTACTATTTAATTTTGCTATTCTTTTAATATTTACACGCAATTAAACTACAGGTATTTTGTCATGTCGCGTCGTAGAGCGAGAAGATACAGATTGAATGAAAAGAAGAAAGATTGATGATTTCCCGACTACGCAAAATCTCCATTCTGGAAAAATAGGTCATCTTTGAACGAAACAGAAAAATCGCGTCTCGCCTCGTTGGTAGTTTTTCCATTGAGATCCCCGGAGAGTAGACGGGAATTTCAAGTTTGCTCCATTCTTGAGATTGTCGTCTACCCACGTAGAGTGTCGCGGTGCATGAATTAGAAAGAACTAGTCGATCGCAGATTAACGTAGATCCTGAAATGGAGAATCGAGAGAGATTTCAAGGATACGCTCTCCCTGTTAGCACGAGGATCTATCTATCATCTTGAAAGTCTCGTCGGTCTCGACGTGTTCTCAGATCCTCCGATACGATTACATTCTTGGTCTGCCTTGCGAATTAATCGATCGTGCGAACAACAAAGGCTCGTTCGACGATGATGACGTAATTCAATAACTTTCGATATTCTCGTTGTTGCCGCCTCTTATCTGCAGCTGTTAAGAAACCGATGAAATCTAGGAAACCAATTTCCTTCTGACGAGGATTTATTTTTATTCTTCCGAGTTGAATATTGCTGATCGCTTTCGTCGTTAATCATCGTACCCTATTTAGTCGGGGTAATAACTGTCTTCCGTTGTTTCCGCCTTTTCTTCTTAACGAGTTTATGAACATGCTGCAAAGATATTCCAGTCATTAATTCTGGATCTTTATTCAGTCTGCTGATGGTGTAATATAAACTTGAAATATCTTTTTAACCTTTTCGTTAGATATACTTAGGGGATAAAATTGTATCAGGTGAATGTGTAAGTACCGATGGTATTTTAGTAGACCAGCCAATCTAGGTGCACGGTAGTTCACTGGTCAAGTTCTCGCACTACTTCCTTTTACACGAAATAACTTAGAGGCTCGTTTTTTAGAGGCTCATAACTCTGCACTGGAAGTAGATGGAGAGATGTAATTTCGTACACTTGTTAAAGGCTATCATTTCTCAATATTGACAAAACATTAATCTTTCAACATTAATAGGTTCCGAGATATATTACCTAAAAAATTGCTAAATTTGTCACTAACCGACTGAATGACAGATCATCAAAAACTTTTGGGTACTTCCCATTATCCTACAAGATTAAAATTTGGTACATGAGTCCACCATAACAAACTATCAAAGGAATAATTATCAAAGCTTAAAATTTTACACCTGAAAGGGGTTGTATCGAAAAAAACATTACGAAATAGGTACGTAGGATAGAATATAACATACATAAGTATATGTTTTATTAGCTTTGAAGTCGCAACAAATACTGATGATAAAAACAATCAACAAAAATTGATGAAATCCTAAGGAAAACATCCTGTAAACAAGAGCCAAATTCTCCATGACCGTAAAAAGTTGTGAGATTAAACAAAAAATACAGCCAAGTTCGTTAGCTTAGAAATACCTCTTGCAATACAGAAAAAAAGTGTTTATAAAAATTAGTTTAAAAGAACGGTATATAATTATTAAAGAGTTACATGAGAGACCAAATTATTCAAACTTGGCTGCTACCTAACACCTTTTATGGCCATTGGTTTAAAAAGTAACGGCCAAGTTTGAACAATTTAGTCTTCCACGTAACTCTTTAAAAATTAAATAGCGTTCTCTTAAACTAATTTTTACGAACTGTTTTTTTTCAGTATTGCAAGAGGTATTTCTAAGCTAACGAACTTGCCCGTATTTTGTTTGATCTTACAACTTTTTATTGCCATAGGAACTGAGCTCCTGTTTACAGGATGTCTTTCTTGGGATTTTTCTTACTGGCAATAGTGGAATAGTAAAATCTCGGATTGTAACGACGAAGAAATGAGTTTAGAAGAATTTAGATGATTACTCTAGAAGGCTCAGTAAATTTTAAATTGTCTCTATTACCCCCTTCAAGCTTTTCATTTTGGTTTTTCTTGTGGTCGAAATTGCTTCTCTTTACCTCCACGTTTCAACGCAAATGAAATCGTATACGATTCTGTAGACAGCCGGCATCGTTGTTTGTAAATGTCCCAGAGAGCGCTGTTGCCCCGCTCGCATTAAACAAATTGTCATTGCACAACCCGGAGGCGGTGCGAGCGAGTAACGAGACACGAAAATCGTCATTAGCCATTATGTCGGATAATGTTCTCGTTGCTACATACGTCAATTGGTATAATAGCGTCGGAGTGTTATTTGCCGAATCGATTTACGAAAGCTTTTCTCGAATTCGACTTGACACCATGTCGTGCATTTAATCCTCATCCGCCCCTCGTGTCAATTTGACACAATTTTTCCTGAAATAAGTCATACTGTTCTGTAATTTATAGATAAACAACCAAGAAGACTAACAAATGTAAATGTTAACTCATTAATTTGAAATTACATTGAAATTTCTTTTATTTTGTCTCACCGTGTCAATTTGACACCGAGGAACAGATTCAGTTCGTAAAATGAGGGACGAATGAGGGTTAATTAAAATCATGTGTGTATCAGAATCCCACAAGAATCAGCAATAAATATCATTTATTTAACAATGAATTTAATTAAATTCCATTTTCCATTCCGACAAACCACTGGCACAAACGTGATTATATATTTTTTAATATAATATAATAAATTCTTATCAAAACCAACTTAAAAGTAACGAGTAAGTATCGGGTATTTTATTCATTAATTTCTTCAAATTTTCCGCAACGAAAATTTTCTCATCCTATTGGAAAGTAAACCTTTTGTATCTACAATAGAACACACGGTTGAAGTGTTTGATAATTAATGTTTATATGGAGAAAATAGCATGGCAGAAATAACTTGATTAAAAAATAAGTTTTACTAATTTATGGTACATAATGTACTGAAATTTAACAGTTTAATTTCTCCGCTGCAGAAGTTGAAATCTTTCGCCGATATCGGCGGAATCACATTCGCGAATTCCGACGCGAATTACCGCGACGATTTACAATGACGTTAATTGCGATTAGCCCCGTTTACAATGTCAGTGCAGACCAGAGCTGAGGAAAATAGTATTTTAGGTAGTAAATAATAAACAATTCTCTTTATTTTAAAATACGTGTAAAATTTTGAAAATAAAATAATTCCTTTGAGGCAGTAATTTTTGAAAATAGTATTTTATTTGAAGAATATTGAAAATATTTCGAGTTTATCTTTATTTTCAATTTCAATTTTAAATATTGCTGAAGATAATGGTTTCGCATTCAATAGATTTACGAGTACAAAATAGCTTCCTGGTGATAAGACACACTGTATGTTTATCAAGAAACCCCAGTGGACACAAAAAATACAGTATTCTATTTTGTGTTTCAGATTATTAAAATCGCAATATTTTATTTTGTGGTTCCCATTGTTAAAATAGAAATATTTGAGTTTGTGATTCCCATTGTTAAAATAGAAATATTTTATTTTCGCAATTGTATATCGTATTTAAAATACTATTTTCTTTAAGCAAAATAAAGTCTAAAGTATTAAATAGTATTTGAAATATTTGTTACGCCAAATACAATGTAATACTCGCCTCTGATATGATAGTGATTTTCGAGGTCAAGTTTGTCGAGATTTTCGAGGCAATACCATTACGAAAAGGGAACAACCGTCTTTTCCAACAACTGATATTTATCTTCGCATGAATAAATAACAGGAGAGCTCCGCGTTTGTACACACGCGTACATCAAACGGTCAGAACACATGTCCAGCCCCACTCCGAGGTTCGTGATATTATAGGACTAGGGTGATCGGTGGAGGGGTGGACAGCTGTTCTGACAGTCGGTGTACGATTATCGTGAGTGATGCGAATCATCATTAAATCAACAACCGACTGCGACACTTGTGAAATCTGCGGTGGTTTCCGTGAAAACCATTCCCCGTCGGCTTCGTCGATAGCTCAGCCGGAGGAATTGCACAAAGCGAAAGTCTCGTACGTGTTTATCGTCACTTTTCTTTCTATTCGAATTAACAGTCGAACGTTTGCATCGCGACCTACCGAACACTAAAAGCGATTAAAATCTTTTGGCTTACAAAAATAACAAGACTCTATTTATTTAGGTTTTCTGCAATTTTTATTAAAATATCTGCTCGGATAAAGAAATTTATTGAATCAATTTCCTTGTAAGCAATTTCATAATTTCAATAATTATAAGATGAAAAATATAAAACCAGTCGACCGGCTTAGCAGGTTAAAGAATTCGTTTCACCAAAAGATCTTTATTCGTGTAATTAAGAGAAGCATAAATTATGATTATATTCTTAAATATATATTTTGAAAAATGGGCATCTTCTACTAAAGAAAAACTCCTCTTCAACGCCTAGCGAAATAGCAAACAATAAATCTGATTGTTTATTACAAGTAGACTACGAATGTTTGTACTAAATTGGACTCTGCAGTGCATTCACCGAGTCACTAATTGTAAACACACGCGTGAGACCTTTTAGGTGGAACAGAGTTGAACTCACATTGTTCGGACATTGTAGAAGACAACACGTGGTTTGTTTATTCATGCGAACTCGATCCATTCCATAGGAATTGTTTATAGCTGTATTGGCAGTTTCGTGGAATAGATAAAATTCATTTATCTTAAATCACGGAAACTGAAGAGTCAATATTAGTACTGCGAACGGGAGCTTAAAGAGAACGTTTTTTAAAGAACGGCTCACGTTTTGAATAATTAACATAAGTTGCATAACTCTTTCGACTCTTGGAAGCATCTTCTACAAATTAAGTTAGCCACAAGAATTTCGCGGTCGCTTCGAAGACAAGTGTAGGTCTCAGTATTTCGTTAATTTGGGGATTAATTCGCGTGATAGCCAGAAACGAACACTCGCATCGCCATGGATGACTCTGACATTTAATCCGGAAGTCCGGTGTACCGCCCTGCTTGACGTAATACTAAATTAGAGGTTCGTGCTCGGTCGTAATAGAATCCTGAAGAGGATACGTAGGAAACACGCTAAAAGCATGCAGAAGGTTGATGAACAAATTCTTACCAATAATACAAAATACTTAACTCGCCACCACATAATAAGTCAGGATCGCGGTGAACATACCAAAGTCTACAAAATACGAATGGTACCTACCCCTTCTCTTACAGTGACTCCCACGATTTGAACTCTGGGAAGCTAGAGCAATTAGTTTGCTACAGGATGTGAAAAACAAATTATGTTAGAAATTACAATTGATGGGAATTGTAAAAAGAATATTAAAAGTTGCACTTTACAACTTTTTTATGTGGGCCTGTATTGAAAATTTAAAAGCTACGTTTTGTAAATCTTACATTAAGAAAGTACAGTATTAAAAAAAGTTATCGCCTTTTTAAGAGTGTCCGAATATTAATGGGAGACACTGTATGTCGAAATGAAATTCTATTGTTTCATTTTTCAGCTCCAATTATTCATTTTTAAGGGTAGCTCTTGTGGACACATTAGTGTTTCCGTTACTATAAATGCAGTAGCCATTTGTTTTAATGTCAATTGTCAAAAGTGAATGCATAAATGATTATTTTGTCACTCTGAGTTAGGTTAGGACCCAAACACGAAGAAATTTCAATGAAGTGAAGGAAATCATATGATAAAGTCCGAGTTGTAAAATAGTAACAGATTTGATGAAACTGTGGTTCTCAACGGGAAGAGTACAACGTGCCTAATCAAAGTATCTAGCTACTAGAAGCAATCCTTTCGTGCAAAATGGGGTTACATCGAAATCACCGACAAGGTTTCACCAGCACTGTTTTGGCCGACGAAGATGGCCACCAAGCCAACCTTGACCGACAATAACATTGACCGACATACACGTTTTCCGAATTCTGTGCGGCGTCCCATCCAATTGAAGAAATCATAAACCTCAACTCTTTTCGCTAACTAGCAGATATAACTGACTCAAAAAAGTCACCCTGCAGCCTTTCACCCTTAAGTTAACAATATTCCACTTCATAATTTTAATACATATTCTTGTGCCTCAATTGTAAATTAGACTTCCTGATTAATTAAAAAAAAGTATTGTTTCGATATTCGAAGCAAACTGTACATAATGCATCGCCATGTTTCGTAAATTGAAATAAGAAACCAATTTTCCTTCACCTGTTAAAAGCTTGCTTATACAGAGCGTCACTAGACAACTTGAAATTCTAATTTGTTTATAAAACAATAAATGTGAATTTAAAAAAGACCATATTATTTTATGTTAATGTATATGTATATTTTCTAGTATTCTATAGATAAGAAGACACATAATTACAACTGTCTCTGCGTGTCTAAGGAAAACCTCGTTCTTGGGATTAATTGATGTTAATTAAGTAGGTCAACATTGACGAAAACTTTTCCTCGTGAAATAGTTGATTAATTTTCGAGCGTTTCGATGGAACAACGTGCCGTTCTCAGAATTGATTAGCCCCTTTTGTTTTTATCCCGTTCGCGGCTCAATTTAACGCTCGATAAAACTTTCGTTGATTGAGATCGGACTTTCGCCGGGGGACGGGTCCCGAGCGATTTTTTTCTGCTTATTATTACAACAAACTTGTTAAAGTGATAATTGCCACGTCACGGTGCTACCTTATCCGCGATAAAAACAGTAGTTCCAGATCGCGTCACGTTTCCCCGAACAATTTTGTCGATTGACGTTCGAAATGTTGAAAATCAGGCTTCGATAATATCCTGTTAAAACATCATTCTGTGTTCACTGAAACAGACTCCCTCTGTCTGCCATTAGCGGATTAGTCACGTGACGTAGAAGGGAAGGGGTTGGAGTGGGGGACTAGACTTAATCTGGCGGAAACAAATATTTCAAATATTATTTAATATTTTAGACTTTATTTTGCTTAAAGAAAATAGTATTTTAATCCTTTTAGTGCCGCGCGAAAACGGGTGTCTATGTGAAGATAATCGGAAGAATTTGACGAATTTACTAGGGCTTGGAAAAATGCTCATAAAAACCAAACTAAAAATGATATTTAAAAAATTCAAAATGCAGCCTGTAGTAGCAGAAAGGGAGAATAATTTCAAACCAATTATACTTCGATAGTTATTAAAAATCATAGAAATAACAGCAATCTAATCTATATAATAGAAAACATAAAGTTGAGTTGCTCTTGTACAAACAAAATTTACATCTATCGTCGCTTGATCAATTTTGTGTAAGTTTCGTAGTATGAAATATAAGTATTGCATTTTCAATAATTACGTTCCTTATCAATCCGCTGTAGCCGCGCTCTGATTGGTCCGTGTTTTTTGTCAATAACTCCTAAACAAAGCCGCTGGCGTCATTTTTGTAAAGGAAAATGTCGCTTCAAATGACCCGAAGAACCTCCCATTTCTGGGAAGTACACGAATTTTGGGACACCCTGTATAGTGCTTCAGCACCAACCAGCAGAAAACATAACAAAACGTTCTAATAAATCATTTTTAACTTCCCGATTTTATAGGGAAGTTACTGTAATTTTAATTGCACTGCAATGAATTTGAACCATTTTTAACGTTTTCTAAAGTTATTTTGAAATACAGAAATCTTGTGATGCGTATAATAGCCGCCAACGCTCGCGCAACGATATATCGTCGTTCGGCAGTAAAAGGGTTACATAAGATATAGAATTTCGAAGATAAAGTATTTCTATTTTAACAATGGGAACCACAAAATAAAATATTCCTATTTTAATAATCTGAAACACAATATAGAAATATTGTATTTTTTGTGTCTACTGGGGTTTCTTGATAAACATACAGTGTGTCTTATCACCAGGAAACTATTTCTACTCATACATCTCTTGAATGCGAACCATTATTTTCTGCAATAATATTTAAAATTAAAAATGAAAATAAAGATAAACTCCAAATATTTTCAATATTCTTTAAATAAAATATTATCAAAAATTACTGCATCAAATAAAATATTTTACTTTCAAAAATTACTGTATCAAATCAAATATTTTATTTTCAAAATTGTACACGTACTGAGTTTTCTTGATAAACATACAGTGTGTCTTATGACCAGGAAACTATTTGTACTCATAAATCTATTGAATGCGAACCATTGTTTTCAGCAATAATATTTAAAATTAAAAATGAAAATAAAAACAAAGTCCAAATATTTTACAATATTCTTCAAATAAAAGACTATTCTCAAACATTACTGCCTCAAATGAATTATTTTATTTTCAAACAATTACTGCCATCAAACTAGTAGGGGCTGCATCTATTAATGATTTTTATTTTGTGTGTGACTCTTCACGAGCCACATTAAGAACTTCCCGATTCGTTAGTTGCAGTATATTATTATCATTATTTATTTAGTGTACGTTTTGTAGGAAATGCTAAAAATTAAAGGGAATCCCTCCGTCATGCCCAACCACATGACGTATGTAGTCTTTTGAATTTTTCAAGAATACAAAAAAATAAAGTGTACGTTTTAAGAAGATTATACGTTTTTAGGGAAATTCAATAGTTTTTTACTTATCAAAATGTTTGCTATGTGGCATCGCATTAAACCAACTTCGTATGCTCGTTGCTCATTTGGTTCCTTGTTATAGCATAGTAATGTTGCAAAATATATTATCTTAATTAGTTTGTCGCAAACTCCTCATTATCCGGGTTTTCAGTATTGAACTTGGTTTTCTTCGATACTGTTAATTTAAATTGTCCCAAAATATATAAATCGCTCAATTTTGAAACTGTGCTCAGTGCTACATACGACATTTGTAAAGTTCGTTTTTCTGATGTTTTAAAATTCAAACATACTTTCTCGTATGATTGTCCCTGACTTTTATAAATCGTAATCGCTTCAGCAGGAACCACTGGAAATTGACTACGTGCGATTCGATATTTTTATTATTCGTGTTAAATTTTGATGAATATTTGCATTTTTCATATAATCACGATAACGAGTTCTTACTTTCCCTGCTACGTCGGCCAATTGAAAATCTAACCACAATATAGACGGAATTTTAGTATTTTCTTGAAAAGTAATAAATTTTAATATTCCGCATGTGTGCTCCATTAACCAATCCGTCTTCAATATCAATGTTATTAATAATTATCATATATTTTATATTAATTAATTTTCAATTTAATCTCAGTTAATAATTCGTTTCGAACTGATTGTTTTTTCAAAGAATGTAATATAAATTTTTTTTTATACTTTCATCGATATTCTTTTAAAATGTATTCTCGAGAGTAGAGATAAAATTTACTCTTGTATTGGGATAATTTTCGATTATTGTAAACGTTAACATTAGCATTAGTTGCATAAATAAAAAAAATTTTTTTAAAAATGAAAAAAAAATGAAAAATTTTTTTTATGGAATTAAGTTTGTTTCTTCGGTGGAAAATGTCCGTCCTCTCGTATAAATTACATCGTTGAGTGAACTTCTTTCGAAAAAAACTAAAAAAACTAAAAAACTACTGGACCAAAGTGGACCAAAATCTAATCAGCTCTAAGTTACAGCGGGGCACATCGATTGCATCATTCATCATTCTGATCGCATTGTTACTTTTTCCGAAAACGTTAACAAAAAATTTGATTACATACAAACGAACATACGCACATACACACACACACACAGACATTTTGATAAAAATAGTCTAAAATGACTCCAATGACCATGAAACGTGGACATCTGCTAAAAAATCGATTTTCGATTTTCGATTTTATTAACTTCTCTATAAAATCGGGAAGTTAATAAAATATTTTATTTTCACAATTGTACACATACTTAAAAATAAATAGGATTATTTATTATTTACTATTTGAAATACTATGTTCCCCAGCTTTGATCCGGACCACTGTGCGACTGTCCGTGTTGAGGATAATCATAATTTGATAGGATTCGGCGATTGGTCGCATTAGCGGATCGTGAGAATCCAGCTTAACGTTTCTCGGAGTGGCGCGCGGCGTCGGCGGTAGGTTTACTACGGCTGGCCGTTCTAGATTTTCATGGGAGATTGTTTATAATGCAAGAGAGAGGATGTGTGGACTACTTTGCGAGCCGCGAGTCGTCGTTCGCTCGATCACAGAACGCTCGGACGTTCCACATGTAGAACGGGGAGGCAGGCCCGTAAAACCGAGAAAACGATCATCATCCTCTTTGGCCGGCGCTCTTTCTTCCATCGTGTAAACATCGCGCGGGAAACGGCTCGCGCGCCGACAAATTGTTTGAATCTCGTTACGTACTATATGTATAAGTAGGTTAAGACTGCTATAAAAGGTAAAACACTAGCGTTACGATCACCGAAGCGTTCCACCATACCGACGCGATCGTCTTAGAGGATGACACCTCTTCGTTGCGTGATCCTTCAATTCATGGTGGAAGTCTGTTCTAGAACTACATTCTTTTTCGCGTAAATTAAAAGGAATACCCCTTTGAATATATTTTCCTGAAAGAATTTAATTAGTTTTGATAAAACCAAGTCGTCGTTTGTGCACTCAAATAAGCGAATACTTCGGAGTCATTGTAAAATCAGTAGAAACATCTAACCTACTTATTATTATTATTATTATTTATTTAATGCTTTAAACCAAGTATGGTTTATTTAGCATATACAGTACATGAGTCTATTAACGTATTACATAATGGCTTAACGCGCCTCTTAACTTAATTTACAATTGATTTGTAAAGCTTCAAGTTGGCTACATTAAATTACAATAAATTCGAGGATGACACCTCTTCGTTGCGTGGTTCTTCAATTTATGGTAGAAGTCTGAACTAGAACAACATTGTTTTTCCCATAAATTAAAAGGAATAACTCTTTGAATATATTTTCTGGAAAGAGTTTAATTAGATTTGATAAAACAAGGCGTCTCTTGTGTATTCAAATAAACAATTGAATACTTTGGAATCATTGTAAAATATAATAATTAGTAAAAATCCACTTAGCAATTGGAAACTGTTAATAGACGTGAGCAATAATTGCCGAATAATTACAGCTCGTTCCACTTCCTCCACAGTAGGTTACAATTTTCATGTTAAACGTTTCCAAGCATTTCACACCATTTAACGCAGCGACGGCGGCAGTAGCATGGAAATAAATATTAATTGCATAATTACATCGATATCTTAGATCAAACTAGAATCGGAAACGGTGTTCCTTGGAAACTCCGGCTGCCGTTGCCGGTCGGATCCTGTGAACTTCCTGCATATCTATCGTATGAGAATATAGCGCGGCGCAGCGCAGAAATATTTTTCGTAGACGTTAATTACATTTGCGATTCTGTTCTTTTGTTAATATCGTCCATTGTTGCCGTATTATGCTGACCAAAACAGCAATGTCGGAATTCTCAGTAAGAAACGGATGCAAATGATTCTCAACACAGGATTTCGATATATATTCTCAACAGTTCCACGGTATCTTGAATGATGTAACGTGGAATATTCTTAATTAGACTGGAGATTCGATGGTTATCAATCTCGTTATGCCTACTAGGTCGTTTATCATCGGTGAGAATATCATCTTCGTCGTGAAACTATTTTACTTATAAACTTTAACTGTTTCTACTTCATTCAACGAGACAAATAAATGAAAAAAATATAGAAAACCGATTAGAATAATTTAATTTTACGGTTAGAATGTTAAAATACAATAAATTATTTGTTATACAGGGTGTCCCAAAATTCGTGTAGTTCCCGGAAATGGGAGGTTCGTTGGATCATTTGAAGCGACATTTTCCTTTACAAAAATAGCGTCCGTGGCTTTGTTTAGGAGTTATTAACAAAAAAGACGGACCAATCAGAGCGCGGCTACAGCGGATTGATTCTGGCTTGGTCAATGGCGCCGCCACGCTAAGCGGGACCTGTCGCTGAGTCGGACTCCGTTTGCTCTAGCCGTGCTCTGATTGGTCTGTATTTTTTGTTAATAGCTCCTAAACAAAGCCGCTGGCGTAATTTTTGTAAAGGAAAATGTCGCTTCTAATGACCCAAGGAACCTCCCATTTCCAGGAAGTACACGAATTTTGGGACACCCCGTAGATGAGAATATCTATTCCATTTCTACGTCGTTCTACGTCTCCTCTAGCATTTTTGTTGTTATTTTTTCGTTTACTATGAATTGCGATCATTCAAGTACACATGAAAAAATTTAATCGAATTCAATGAACTGTTTAAACACGAGGATAAACATTTTTTCAATAGCATTTTGTTTCAAGAAATTACAGAGACCATGTCCTATGTGAAGCCGATGTAAGCATCTACGGCGGAAAGCTGAATTTATTAAAATGACGACAATACAGCACGCACAAAAGAGTATTGTTTGATGCGCATCGACTGGAAGGCAGAAGAGCCAATACTGGCTAACGGTAGAATGATGGCGTTGTTCTTTTATCTTCATGGAAATGCGCGAGTCGCGTTAATCATTCGTTCTGTCAACGGTCTTAAGAAACACCTCTCCATCGATTGCCACACGAAGATGCACCAATACCGATGCATCCCGGGACTATTAAATTCTTCTGCGTTCCGGAGTTACCTGTTCGCGGAGCATGGTACACGTTCTCGATTGGAATTACGTGACACGTCAGGAATTGTTTAGCACAACGGAAATCCAGCTCTGTCAACAAAAGCTTCGAATCGGACGATTCTATGTCCGGCTCATATACAATGGATAATCGCGCGCGCATTCGATCATTCCGTGATTCGGTCCTTGCTGTGAATAATCCCTCTGGTCATATAAAAATAATATTTCTCACGGGAAAAATGATCGTATCGACACGTCACACAGTGCGTCGGAATAGACAAAAATCTATATCTCAAAAACTATAAGTGATATAAAAAATGTTTGAAATAAAAGTTATAGGGTATATGGAAAAGTATACGATGATTGTATTTGTTTGATTTTGTTGTAACCTTGAGCAGCTCTATGAAGGTCACTTTAAAAATTTCATACGGTAATGTATATTTTTGATCATGTGTACTAATAGGTAAGGTTAAGGCATTTTCAAAACACTACAAAAACATTATTATTGTATAAACCGTTGTCAAGATATAAGCATCCAAAGTTGGCGTATCGCCTATAGTGGTATTGAATGTATGTATTACTACGAGTGAAACAAAAGTCAAAATTAAAAATCGATTGTTTAGTAATTGTGTTTATTTTCGTACGATTTTATAATAAATAATGATGATAATTATAATAATAATAGTAACAATAAATAATACTTATATTTAATCTGTATTTGAGTCATCACTAGAGTCAACGCTATCAGAATTTAAATTTTTCTATACATTTATTTGCCACAGAATTTGAAGAGGCGCGATCATATGCAGGGCCAATAAGATATATTTCTTCCGGGTGTCTTCCTAAATAAATAATTGTAAAAACTAAAGGGGCAAGTTGGAGCAGAAAACTTTTGTAGAATTCGATAAAGGATAGTCCTACGAATATTTTCTAGCAAAAATCCCAAGACATGTTTTAGCTTTTTTTAGAAAAGCTTAGTTAAAGTTATAAGAATTTTCGATTCCGCGTTTTAAGAAACGGATCACTTTGAAGTAATAAAATATGATAAATAATAATTGTACAAACCGCAAGGGGGCCAAAATAACGAGTACACACCTTCATCTAAATTATCCATCATGTACGCGCTTTTGAAGTTATAACGCACGAAACAGTCGTGTTAGATTATGACGAAAGGAACGCGTTCTGTGTCAAGCTATATTCAGTTTTTTTTTCTGGCGATTGTTCATGAATATATGGTATGTCTACAATAAATTCCTGTAAACAGATATACATTTTAAAAACATTGATTTTTCTATTTTTGTCCCTCTTGGCCAATGCACTGTGCGTCACTTGGAACCAGTGGTGGGCATTATTTGGCAAAACAAATATTTCAAATACCATTTAATACTTTCGACTTTAGTTTGTTTAAAGAGAAATAGTATTTTAAATAAGATATACAATTTTGATAATAAAATATTTTTATTTTAATATAAGGAACCACAAAATGAAATATTTATATTTTGATAATCTGAAACATAAAATAGCATATTGTATTTTTTGTGCCTACTGAGGTTTGTTGATAAACATGTAGTGTATATGTTGGCACCAGGATACTATTTCTATTCATAAATCTATTGATTGCGAACCATTATTTTCAGCAATAATATTTTTAAATGAAATTGAAAATAAAGACAAAGTCGAAATGTTTTGCAATATTCTTCAAATAAAGTACTATTTTCAAATACTATTTTCAAAAATGCAAATATTTATCATTACAAAGCAATGTAGAACAAGAAAGAAGCTTTAGATCATTATTTAATTTTCTGCAATTAAACATTAGATGATTGCATAAGTTCGTGTCCGATTTTCATAGTTGTTGTAAACTGTACTGCACGGCGGAGTGTAAAAGCAAATATTATACAGGGTGTCCCAAAATTCGTGTACTTCCCGGAAATAGGAGGTTCCTTGGGACATTTGAAGCGACATTTTCCTTTACAAAAATGACGCCAGAGGCTTTGTTTAGGAGTTATTAACAAAAAACACGGACCAATGAGAGCGCAATGAATTCTTTTTTAATTGTAGAAAAGAACAATGACTGTACTCATAATTGGTTATTAAAGCGGTATTCTTTATAATTTAACCTTTTAATTATATTTTCAATTCCGGCACGAACTTATGTAATAATCTAGAATAATAATTGCGATTACTAGTATAAATAAATAACAGGAGGTAATAATGTACCTTACAATCCCAATGGAAACCTTCCGACACAACCAGGAAGAAAATCAGACATGTCCGTTTTACCCCATATAGCCAAACTACTGAACAATCAAGTGAAAGGTAATATAGTTTAATGAGAGCGAAATTCTCATCGCAATAAACTTAGACCGGAAGACACGATTTGTTTGAATCCAGGATCGACAAACATTGATCATTGGTATCGAAACTGTTGGACTGGTACGAGCATTTATTTATTTATTTGAGTGCCTATTTCAAATAAATATAATCTTTAACACTTTCTAGAATAGAGAGAGAGACTTGTAAGTCACAAATTTTTCAAGACTCGCTTTCGTTTATCTCTTGAATCAATTGTATCATTGTTCCATTACCTCTGGATTTCACAGTATTTCCACGCCCAGACAGACGTAGTTTCCAAACCTTTTTCACATTGTGCAAGATAATTTCGAATCATTCGGGAATATGGAGTAAAAGAATTTCATAAATGGCTTTGCTTTCGAGTAAATCCACCGTGTTCGCGTGCTCAGCGTTTGGAAGAAGTAGAATCGGTAGCTCAAGACCAGACGCGTCAGTCGATTCCAATTCAATAGCACCGCGTGCACGTCGAACATTCAAACTCGATTTGCTCGAAAACTATTCTATATTTTCGACTTATTTTCATATAATTATACAGGGTGTCTCAGCTAAAGCAGGTCACCTAAATATCTCCTTTATTTTTAATCAAACGAAAAATATTCATGGGCATAATTTAAATGGTATCGAAGGGAGAATATCATAGAAGAACAATTTCTTTTTTGTCCGGGTATTTTTTCATAGTTTTTTCAAGGTCATAGTCATATTCTTACCGGGAAATTTGTTTTTATCCCATTATACCATCTTGTAGCGGCTGAAAAAGTACATTTGAATTTGCTTAAGTCATTACCTTCAACTGACCTTGAGTAAAAAAAAGTATTATAAAATTGTAGGATAATATATTAGGATTACATTTGAACTTACTGTTATAACATTTATTAATAATTAATAAAAAAATCATTAAAAATAACAACAACCTAACACTCCAGAGGACATGAGAAATCGCATAATTAGAGCTTGCGCTGCTATCTCTCAGAGACAATAGAAAGAGTATATCGCGATCCACGATTGATCGTGTCAGAAAATGTATTGCTGCCGATGAACATCACGTTGAGTACTTATAACGTGTGTACTTATATAATTTATAATATAACACAAACAGTAACTTCAAATGTAATCCTAATATTATCTTACAATTTTATCACATTTTTTCGGACTCAAGTTCGCCTGAAGGTAATGAATTAAGCATATTCAAATGTATATTTTTACAGCTGTTACAAGATGGCATAACAAAAAGTTATTTTCCCGATAAGAAAATAACGATGACCTTGAAACGAGAAACTATAAAAAAATAACTGGACAAAAAATTGTTCTCCTACGATATTTCTCCTTCGATACCATTTAAATTATGCCATCAATATTTTTCGTGTGATTAAAAATAATGGAGATATTTACGTGGCCTGCTTTAGAGGAGACACCCTGTATAGCAGTTACAGATCGCAAACATTGCGTTCTACACTCTTCAAAAGAATTAAGGGATCACCTCTGCGAGCTCGAAAACTTGTCACCAGTTTACGTGATCGCAACTTCGGCCAAAACTGCTGTATCGATATCGTTGAACAATGACTTGAAAGCGTGAAACCTCTAGTTTCAGATGCTCTATTCCAAATTTTTGCTATATTATTTTTTAAAAAAAGTTATAGCGAGATAAAGACAACATTGACGGTTAAGAAAAATTTTGTGAAACTTTGTAACATCACACGGGGTGAAACAATTTTTTTTGACAAATCGCGTTAATACTAATTGGAGGTGCTATATTTCCTGTGTAAAATATGCGGTTGTTGATAATCGTGCGATTTTTTAAATTGAGTTATTCAACATTGAAGTAAATGTTGGCTTTTTAACTTTAACTGACTCCCGGAAGGCGAAGAAAATATCGTAGACTCTTGTGCAAAGAAACAATAGAAGGAGCGTTTCTTTCTCTTCAAGGCACCCCTTTCGTTTTTTCAATTTCATTAACAATCCGTTGTACCAGGTGTTTCTGAAAATATGTTTAAAATATGCACGATTTCCAGTTTTTCCTTTAACTCGCTGTATCTCGGCGAGAAATGATCGGAATACCATGGTCTGAAAGTCAGATCAATGCTGAAATTCTGCCGATTCGATTAAGCACCTCATGAACCCGATGCGACAATTATTTACCTATGGCGGCTTGTGAATGATAAACTTTGCAATTTAACACTAAACTTACAATATTCATGAAAAGTGACTGATGTGTATAGTATTGTAAAAATAATAAGATTAAAATTTATATTTTGTGCGATTTTTACTATAATATATACTGGAGTCAAGAAATATATTGAATTAATTCCCATGAACACACCTTTACAATTTCAATGATAGTCGAAATAAAATTCTAAAATGGGTCATTCGACCCCTCGTGGTAGGTTTAGCGTTAAATTCCAAATTACTTATCAGAATGTAAATATATATTGTTCTCCATGTTTACAGTTCACGTTCAGAGAGATTAATAAATTCTAAATAATCTAAAAATTTTGCAGAGATTACAAGTAGAGCTGTGACTTATGAGATATCCGGGTACCCGGGTTACCTGTGAGATAGCCGGGTAAACAAAAATTACTCGGGTACCCGGGTACTCGGGTAAACAACATTATCCGGGTATTCGGGTAAACAAAAATTACTCGGGTACCCGGGTACTCGGGTAAACAGCATTACCCGGGTATTTGGGTAAACAAAAATTACCTGAGTACCCAGGTATGACATGAATACACTGTGGATCTTTATGCAAAATAAAAGTCGTTTGCATCAATAGGAAAAAGCAGACGATATATTACGATTACTTATTCTCTTAAACGATTTTAATAAATTTAAATTAATATATCAACGTTCTTTTAATTTAATTATTGTTTTAAATTGCACAAAATCATTTATGACTTGTCTCATGAGATACCCAGGTACCCGGATACTCGGCTATCTCATGAGATACCCGGGTAGTTTTGCTCTACCCGGGTATCTCGTAAGTACTCGAATACCCGGGTAAAAGTACGAGCTCTAATTACAAGCACCGCTTCTGCAAGGACTAAACTGTCTGAACAAAATAGCGAGTGGTTCATTGCTCCCCTCGACTCTTTCTTTACTCGATCTGATTACTTTCTACAGAAATAATTGCTGTTTACGATCATGATCCTATTTTACGGAGCGGGACCGTACCGTATCCCACGTCCGACGATTAATTCTGCCGATCCTTCTGCGATCGCATTGGCACACGTTGCTCACGTGTCGCGCTGGTATTTCACGTGGGCGCTACGTTCTCCGAGAGACATGTTCTGCGATCATTCTATGATCATTCTGCACCGGCCAATGTATATCTAGCTCTGTTGTCCCGCGTGCACACAATGCTCCACTGATCCTTTCCGCTTCTATCTCCGCGGCACATATTCTGAATGGTAACGTTATGCAGTAGGTGTTCCATTTGAATCAATCCTGTTGCCTGTAGGACTGATCGAAACACAAATGTTTCCTTCTATCGATCGTATATTTGTTTACAAAAGATGTATTATTGCTTTCGGCACACTGGTTCGATCGATTTTTACTTACAATGTGTAGTATTGTTTATAAAAAAACATGTCTCCAGTTTCTTGGTGGCTAGATGCATCAAGGAAAAATCTTGCAATAAAATGATCGATTGATTATGAAACTGGAGACTTCTAGCTAAAAAATGAGTCGAAATTTGTTGTCGTGCGATCATTTTTCGTGAAATTATTGCAGTTTAACTATGGGCCATCCAGAATCAAGTATTCAGTGTTCAAATACTTTCTGGATCCTTTGTGTATTCAATATATATACGCACAGTGCAAAGTTGGGCATTAATCGATTACAATGTTACTCAAGATTGATTGATTAATGTGTACGATTAAAAAAAATAATCATTGAAAAATGGACGATTCATTCAGTCGATTGATGAAGTTAATCGTCAATCGATCATTAAAACAAGAAATCGAAAAATCGGAGACTGATTTAATCAATTGTTAAAGTTAATCGCCACATGGTCTAACCATAAATTGTAATAAGGGGGGAGAGAGAGACAGAGTTGTGCACAATTACAATTGAATCACTTCAGAATTATAATTACAAAGTAATTAAATTACATTGTAATTCAGTTATATTGTAATTTATAATTAAGATCTTCATTCAATTAAATTGCAATGGAGTTGCAATTATAAAACACATTGTAAAAGAATTATGAAAAATGAAGTAATATGCAAAAAGAGGTTGAAAAATTCATGTGGAAGTTTCAAACAGAAAGAATTTATTATTTATAAATTTAGTAGTTGCTCGTGACGTGCCTACGGCACACCTTCAATTATATTTTATTTCAATTATATAGTAATTCATTTACGACGTATTTGAATTACTATTAACTGAAACACAATGTAATTGAATTAGAATGTAATTGCATTAGCACCACTCTGGAGAGAGATACAGAGAGTGGAAATGGAGAATTGACAGAAATATATCTCAATAAAAACTCAGTTTACACGTTTTTCAGTATGCACACAGTTTTGATTCCGTATTTCATTTCGAAATTTCAGCAGTTAATCATTAATCAATTACCCGATTGACAGTTACAATTGAAAAGAATGTAATCGTTAACCACAATTAACAACTACAGTAGGAGTTTAATTAACTTTCCGATTTATAGGGAAGTTATTGTAATGATCCCGAAAATCGATTTGTTATTGTTAATTGCGATTAACGATTGAAGTAGATATTTAATCGTCAATCGCTGATTAAATTTTTGCCCAACTCTGGTACAGTGCTGTGAATAATTATAAACTCACACTTATTTCCCGTATTTTTTCGTTATTATTTCCAAGAATCCACTAAGTAAGTTTTCCTACATTTATGATGAGGAGGTACGACTTTTTTTATATAAGCAGTTTCTTGTTATCTATTCATCGTGCAATGTAGTAGCTGAATGTTTCAAAACAAGGAGATTTCAGCTGTGAATATTTATAAGCTTAGTCGCTGTTCATACCTCTTTCAGACTGTTTTGTGAAGTTTTGTCAGATCTTCTTAGCGATAGTAATATCACAACAAGTCTCTCAAACTATTCTTTTGAGGATCTTTGAAACAATTGTGTACTGCACACAATGCCGCGTGGCACGCAATGCAGTATAAAAAAATGTAGAAAAAAACTTTTTAAAAATCACGCTTATATTAGAATGTACTAAAAAGGAGAAAATAATATTTATAGTCACTAATATCTAAAAATATTATTTTCTCCTTTTTAGTGTATTCTAATATAAGCGTGGTTTTTAAAAAGGTTTTTTATTTTATTTTCTATTTTTTAGTCTTTACTACCAAGCGTATTTAGTAAGGACCGCTTACCGAACAGAACCGCCGCGCCGATCCTTGTCACCTCCCCTCCCCCTTCAGACTATATGTAAATATAATCGATGCATAAAATTTTTAGATAAATGAATTATCGAATATTTACTGATTCATTCGTAATTTCTGTCGATCGCGATTTTCTTAAAATTTTCTCTACACATCATTTACTAACCTAAATCTTGTACATTCTTGAAAAATGTTATGCCTTCATGTGGTCCATTTTTAACCCTCATACGTTCCTCAGGGTGAAAATTCAACCATTTACTATTTTTACTTACTATAAAGTGATTGTTTCCTCTTTATCTGTATTGTGAGACGTGTTTCTCTAAAATGTAACGGGATAAATGAAGCAAAGTTTATTAGTGTGAAACAAAAATGGGTAAGCAATTATCATAGAATCTTTTATGCAACTATTTCCGAGGAATGTATGAGGGTTAAGAAAGGTACGTTAGATTGTGGGCTGAACAGGAATCTTTTAACCCATATCCATCCTTCATTTCACGCACCGAATCTGTCCCTCGGTGTCAAATTGACACACTGCTAAAAGATAGCTCGCATAATAAGGTAAACATTTATTTTTCGATATTTTTTTATCCGAAAAACTGATGAGTTGACATTTACATTTTAGGTTTTCCGGTTGTGTCTCGTATTTAAAAAATTAAAGGCACAAAGTTTCGGGCTTTACGTACACAATACACAAATATCAGAATAGTATAACTTATTTCGGGAAAACTGTGTCAAATTGACACACGAGAGGCGGATGAGGGTTAACTGACTGCACATCGAGACATAAGGGTACAGCGTTTTGAAGAATTCTATAGTTGAAATAGAATCTGTTGAAATGAAACACCCGGTACATAAACGAGAAGCCTTGAAGACCGATTCCGCGGGGGAAGAAACCGATTTGCATCCCGAGGAGGCGTGGGCAGATCGAATGCAGCGGCGGCGCGCGGTCCACGCGATGCAGCTCGAATTCGATGCCGTATTCTTACCGCGAGGACTCTCTCACATTGGCATTAGCGTCGCTTCTCCAGCGGCGCGGCGCGGCGCGGCGGCTGTATTTGTATCATCGCGAAATGACGCAACCGGTGAAAGCCGGCGGATTCCGCGAGGTAAAGTTCAGCGAGCGTATCAGTGTGGGAATCAGGCGACTTTTCTACGCTCGAACTATGAGAGGAACGCATCGATCACTTATTGCCACGCTGCCAGGCGATTCCTGGATAATGGTAGCATACGACAGACACGTAGTATTATCACTAAACCTCGGATGTTTATGCAAAATAAAAAGTTTGTGCACCAATTGCAAGACGCGGGAGTTAAATATAAAATCTTCTTCATTAATAATTTCAATGCGGTGAAAATAATATATTAATTCTCTTAAGGTCTTTTAACATTTTCACTGTTTTAAATTGCACTTGTTCATTGCCATTTTTTTCAAGCCTTCCTAAAGTTTAAATTGTTATTAATATTGCAGAATTTGTACACGAATTAAATAATGCTGGGAAACTAATTAAATAATGAAAATACGCTTATTAATATATATATATATATATATATATATATATATAAAACATTTATTCAAACATATTATATAATGAGTTCTACAATAAGTTCTTAGAAGCGTTAGTTTCACTTAGAATTCCAGCATTTTGCCTTTAGAACGTTACCCTCGGTTACGCGGATTTTGATGGTTTCAAGTATTGTTAGTTTATAGCAAAAAAAGTTTTTAAAATGTTCAATTTCGAAAATTGACTTTTGCCCAGTAAAACTGCGTTCCTGTAGACCAGCCGTAGGTTTCGCAAAACTTGACGTGCGAATGAATTTTGCAAAATATTTGCACTGGCAAATTACGAGCAGAGCTGGGGAAAATAGTATTTTAAATAGTAAATAATAAATAATACTATTTATTTTAAAGTACGTGATACGACACTGTATGTTTATCAACAAACCTCAGTAAGCACAAAAAATACAATATTCTGTTTCGTGTGTTCAGATTATTAAAATAGAAATATTTTATTTTGTGGTTCCCATTGTGAAAATAGAAATATTTTATGTTCGGAATTGTATCTTATTTAAAATACTATTTTCTTTAAGCAAAATAAAGTCGAAATCATTAAATAGTATTTGAAATATTTGTTCTACCAAATAATGCCCACCTCTGATTACGAGTCACCCAGTACGGTTGCGGTTGCGGGCAAAGTATTGATTGAAGTACGTCCTGAATAGCGTCCTGAAGAGCGTCGAGATTCGATTTGATTTATAAAGCACCGATGAATCGGTCTGTTCGAAGGAAAATAGCTGACTCTGCAACATCCACTCTGTCATAATGTCAGTGTGCTATAGGTTGCTCCGAAAATTATGGATCAAACTTCAGGTGTGTATCAGGGGCACTTATCGTTAATGCTGTGATTATCTTGTCTTACTCAATCATACCACTCGTTTCTTCAATTTCAACATTACGAAAAGGCTCAGTTATGTTTTTGAAATGTTCTCCACCTTAGACCTCGTGCGTGTTTTACAGGAGTGTATGCGAGAGTTCACGTTGAATGTGATCAATCTTTTATTCTTGAGAATCTGCTACACTGCCAAATCACGGACTGAGAAAATAATGGAGTAAACTGTGCAATTATTGCCACTCTAAGCCAAAATCGTAGTAAAAATCTTTCTTTTGAAATCTTTAAACCAGCTTAACTTGCTATTATTATAAGCTAATAGAGATTTCTCAGCAAAATCAAACAGTTTTACGAATCATATATCTTTTATTATAAAATATATTCAGTGAATAACAATCGTAAGACAAATAGTACAGCCATTGGCACAGTAAAAAGTAAACGTTGAACAGGTCATTTGTTTTATAATTAAACATGTACGCACTTATTACATCTGTAATACAGTCGCGGTAAAGTATATTTACTTGGAACAAAAATTTTAATAAAACACTATTTACATTGCATTGTGGTCTTGTTGGTCTTATTGGATGCTCCCAGCAGCGTTGCTAACAGTCATATGTAGAACTCTGGTATGGAAACTTACAACGTTGCTTTGAAATATAACTAAGAAGCAATAGAAAATGATTTTCCACACTAGGAATTCTTAATATTTGCCGTTTAAATCAAAAGTGCCAATAACTACTGCAGTGCCAGCAATAGTACAGTTTACCCTACCTTGAGAATAAATTATATAAGCAATATGATTAGGCAGCGGATGTTTATGCAAAATATCACCAAGATTGCAACAAACTGGAGTGAAATAGAAATTTATATTCTGTTTTAATGTGTTTAATAGGTTGAAAATAATATAGCGGTATATTTTAATTCTTCTAAAGTTTTTACTATTTTTTATTCCACCTACTCTTTTTTCTCATAAATGCATGAAATCCGCTGTCTAAATATGATAATATATTTACGGAAACGCGTTAACTATGCTGCCTTAGACAACTTTAAATTCAAGGTAACAGTAAAGAACAAGTTTTTAGCAAGATTGATATCAATTTATAAACAGCCAACTCAATCGACATTTTGCAGTTCTTGTTAACTTCTTTCCCACTCGGTTCTTTCATCGTGGTATGTCAGTGTGTACAACCCCTGGCACAATGTTTCCGATTTTCGAGAAAACATTTACAATTTAGAAGTATAAAATATTACTTTATGGAGTTAAAACTTATGGGAAATGAAAAGGGGCTTATTGAAGAATGAAAAACAACAAAATAACATAAGCATCCATTTATTATAACAAAGAAACGAGAAAATAAACAAAATTTTCCGATTAGTAGAACTGCTGAAAGAAAGTTTCCGATTCTATTTACACTGTCCGACACGAAAAATTTGTTCAACAATCATAGTTGGGTGATTCCTTTAGAGCTTTTTGCGCTGATTCAGAATCTGCCTTAATTTTCTCCCTAGACGCACAGTTTTTAAGAAACTTAATTTAAAAAACAAACATTGTTATGTCATTATAAAAAATATTGCATTGTTCTTTGCACCAATGGATTCTGTAGGCATTCCCGAATATATTGATATCCAATATTAATACATTATTAATCTTTAAACATGTTTAACAGGTTGAATGCCACGCCAATTTTACCGGGATTGTCCGTGGCGCCACGATGAACTTTCTATTTAGCGATACATATAATGTAGAGATATTATCTACAATAGATAATTTACAATGTATAAACATGATTGGCATGTTAATTTCGGCATTCATTTCTTCAGACCACTACATCAACAATGATAATAATAATAAATTATAAGTGTTGTCTTTTGTCTACCTTTCTTATTTTTTTTCAATCCGGGCACGTCGGTCACCGGTGGCCCCCATGGCGTCACAGCCAAGTTAAGTGCCGGTCACCGGTGACCCCCGTGGCATTCAACCTGTTAAACAATCGTTAAGGATGGAGAGACTGTGATGGAGAAACCTTTTTACACCAATTTGTGAGGATATTTTTCAGTTTATCTTAAAAAATAAGGGTTGCAGCAGAAAAACAATCTATATCACGCGATGGAGCAGACTTTTATCTTGAAACTAACCCAACTCCAACCCTTTGAAGTTAACAGGTCGATGTTTATTTCAAATCAAAAAGCAAAATATCTTCGCCCGCAATGAGTTGCCACCAGTGCCACGCCGTATCTCCTCGTATCTGGCGGAAACTCACGTCGAGTGAAGATATTTTGCTTTTTGGTTTGAAATAAACATCGACCTGTTAACTTCAAAGGGTTAGGGTTGGGTTAGTTTCAAGATAAAAGTCTGCTCTATCGCGTGATATAGTTCGATTTTCTGTTGCACCCTTATTTTTTAAAATAAACTGAAAAATATCCTCACAAATTGGTGTAAAAAGTTGTCTCTCCATCTTTAATGATTGCTTAAACATGTTTAAAGATTCATAATGTATTAATAAATAAAACCCTTTTTATTTCCCATTAGTTTTAACTCCATAAAGTAATACTTTATACTTCTAAATTATGAATGTATTCTTTAAAATCGGTAACAATGACTCCGATCGGAAATATTGTGCCAGGGGTTGTACGTTCACATTCGATCTTCCTGTTTCGAGTTTGCATACATTCAACCCTGTCATGTGTCTACCAGAACAAACAATGCTGTCGCTAGTAAATATGCTGGTTGGCTGTCGTTTCATGAACTGTGAACGGTTTCGATTATAAAGCGCATTTTCATGCCACGATTCGAATACCAATGAGGCTGCCAATGATCATCTGCTAACTAACACCGTGTACGCCATGTACACCGAGTGAGCCAAATGTTAATTTCTTGCTATTTTCTATTTTTCTAGAATCAGAGTTTAGCTCGAAACGTTTGTAAGACGAGGGTAGACCGGAAGGCACAAATATGGTGAATCAATTTTATGTTTTGTCGTAGAGAGTCACCGAATCTCACTGAATTCTTTTTTACTTTTTACCTTTTCTAAGTAAAGTCAAATTTTTACGTGGTAATTTTAAATTATGAAGCTGATTTCAAATAGTAATATTGGTGAATTTAATAAAAGAATTCGTTACAATTTGATAAATTTGAGAATTAAGTTTCTTGTACATGTTTGAAATGATTTTCATTACGATTATGATAGTTTCCATTACGCTCAAGTAAAATCGAATATTAAATATATAAAATTTACATAACATTGTATAACTTTTAACTACACAGATTCCATGTATGTGTGAAGAGTAATGGCTAGACTATGGAGATTTGATATAATTTATGACAAATACGGATACACCATAGAAAGTAAAGAACGAATGAGGCATTGAAATGAACACAAAGCAAGCAAAAAAGAATGATCCAGAGGTGGGCATTATTTGTTGAAACAAATATTTCAAGTACTGTTTAATATTTTCGATTTTATTTTGCTTAAAGAAAATAGTATTTTAAAGAAGGTATACACAATTTCGCAAATAAAATATCGTTACATTTTAACGATCCCAAACACGAAATAAAATATTTTACTTTTTTCATTGTTATAATACTCTGAGAAACCGCATGTTAAGAAATGATTTACACTCACAAATGTATTCAATCCGAACCATTATTTTCAGCAATAATATTTAAAATTGAAAATAAAGAGATAGAAAGAGAGAGAGAGAGAGAGAGAGAGAGAGAGAGAGAGAGAGAAAGAGAGAGAGAAAGAGAGAGAGAGAGAGAGAGAGATACAAAATATAAATATTTTCAAGATTGTTCAAATAAAATACTATTTCCCGAAATTACTGCTTCAAATAAATTATTTTATTTTAAAAAATGACTAAATCAAATATTTGATTTTCAAAGTTGTAGACGTACTTTAAAATAAATAGGATTATTTATTATTTACTATTTTCTATTTATAATATTAGCATTTTCCCCAGCTCTAGAATGATCCAACATTCTCTACAGGAAATGAAACGTTCAACAAATTAATGGACCCATTACATATACCGAGGAGACCTTATCTTCTCACTAAGTTCCTAATAATAACTGTACGTTTGCAATCGAGAATTCTAATATCTAATAGTAAGCCACGAATAGAGTCTAAGCATACTTCTTGATCCACATTCCTAGAAAAGTATCACAGATTATTACCGATAGTTACCACGCGACTAAATAATGACACTATAGAGGATAATGAAGCATTTCAGTAAATCTTTCCTTACGCAACGAATTCGTTTATTTATTTTTACAGTTAAAAGCTGGATAATTGTGTCACGGTAGAAACACGACCAAGTTTCCACGTACACAGTCACGATCCTAATTCGACGCGAGAGCCATAGATTCCATTCGTGTGTACTTACGTATGCACGCCCACATTATACGTATTACCATATTTATTGCTTCGTCAGTAATATTTATGTCTGTGGACGAATACGTCACGGATGAATGATTTGTAGATGAGGTCAGGCGTTTAGGGTAAGTGCGCCGGCGCACGCATGCTCGCGGAAGAGGGATGGAAACGAATTCTACGAAATAATATAATAATTATTCCTTTGCCGGTGATTCCGTTCACGTACTGCTTTGACCGTAGTGTGTTTTTCTCTTTAGAATCACAGCGGGTGTATAAAGTATTCGTACACTAATTTCCAAACAAAACTATGAAATTGTCGATTTTTTGCTTTTCCTTATTACATTTGCAAGTTAATCAAGCAATTGATTGTTTTTTTTGCGCTCTATCTATTCTATAAACTTCTCAGAATATGTATATGGTCATTATTTACTGAAAAAATAGTTAATAAACAACAATTTCACAGTTCTGTTTGAAATTTATCAGTGTACGAATACTTTATACACCCACTGTATACTTTCTGAATTTTACACAAAAAGTAGCTACCGCATTGAAAACGATAAGTATATGAAAATAGAAATACCGGTTTTGTTGCGAATTTCGTAATTAATTAACATAGGAAAATGAAACTCTTTCTATCAATTATTCAATAAGCTATGACGATATTCCAGGGTGTTGTATATTAACTATTGTACGTATAAATATTAAATAGCTCTGTTTTTTAAGATAGTATTGCGAGGGTTCGAACCAGAGCTGGGAAAAATAGTATTTTAAATAGTAAATAATAAATAATACTATTTATTTTAAAGTACGTGTACAATTTTCAAAATAAAATATATTAGTTGATGCAATAATTGTTTGAAAATAAAATAATTTATTTGAGGCAGTAATTTTGAAAAATAGTATTTTACTTGAAGAGTATTGTAAAATATTTGGACTTCGTTTTTATTTTCAATTTCAATTGTAAATATTATTGCTGAAAACAATGATTCGCATTCAATAGATTTATGAGTAGGAATAGTTTCATGGTGATAAGATATATTGTACGTTTATTAACAAACTACAAAAATACAACATTCTATTTTGTGTTTGAGATCATTAACTCTTCGCACTCGCAGATATTTTAACTATAAAATTAATCATTTCTTCCGACCTAGAATATTTCCATTTCCTACGATTTTATTATTTCCTACGAAATTAATGTTACACCTACACCAATATTTAAATGTTTAGTGATTCATTACATACCAAAATATCTAATAATGTAAATTGTATTTTGAATAATGATATAGCAATTTTTAGTGGTGACTCTGAGTCGCCACTCGAGTGATAAGGGTTAAAATAGAAATATTTTTTTTTGTGGTTCCCATGGTTAAAATAGAAATATTTCATTTTCTGGTTGTTGAAATAAATCTATTTTATTTTGTAATTCTGATTGTTAATTTATTTTATAAATTGCATATTTTATTTAAAATACTATTTCCTTTAAGCAAAATAAAGTCTAAAGTATTAAATAGTATTTGAAATATTTGTTTCGCCAAATAATGCCCACCTCTGGTAATATATATTGACTATTATATGTATAAATATTAAACAGCTCTGTTTTTCTAAGATAGTATCGCGAGGGTAGGAACGTTGTTTCATTAAATTGTTGCATGTAAATTCTACAATTTTCACAATATCGCTGCGCGAATTGCGAACATAGTTCTTGCATCTAAGAATTCGTATGTCCGAGCCGTAACATCTAATGTTTAGCAAGAATCTAAAAGTCTGTTCGGAATTGAATGTTACTCGATTTCGATCTAATCAAGCTACCTCTCAAATGGAGCTCAGTTTCGCAATACGAACATGATCGTTCTCGAATGCACAAAAGTAATTGATACCTTAATTGGCTCATTTCGGCTTGACTGTTGGTACGACTGTGTCATTAATTTTATCCATTTTGTTGAACAATGTCGTTAGTTGAGCCGGGACGGTCGACAAGCGCGAGCGTGAGCGCGTTCATTAGCGATTCTTGTGTTTCGATATGTAAATAAGAGAGGCGTTTCAACGTTGTATTTAAAACTATGTGCGCCTTCTCTCTGTTGCATATTCGAGCTGGAATACCGTTATTAACTCGTAATTCATGGATCTGTAATTGTAAGTTCGAGCGCGCGTGCGTAGACACGGCTCCATTCAATTCTACATACATACATGTGCATATGTATAATCAATTATGTGGACGCATATACATATAAATAGCAGCGTACCGGGTGAAAGGTATACAGGTGTGGTTAACGTAACCGTGGACAATGCACAATCGCGAACATTGAATAATTTTCATTCGGAGGGGCCAATTACGGTCATCCAATGCGAATATCAAAAGATTTGTTTCCTCGTTCAGGACGTTCAGAAGAAAAGTAGACTTCCGAATGTTCACGCGAACTCGTGAACTCGTTTTTAGAGGCTAATCTCCAAACTCGTAATCAAATAGCCTAATCTGTCCACCAAATAAACATAACTCTAAGTTTTAAACGTAAATATTCATTTTTATTTATAAATTTTCCTAACAGTTTCATTATGTTTCCTTTTAATCTTATTTTTCTTTCTTTTAACTTGCAGGTATGTACGTCGATGTAGACACAATTGAAGGGATCAGAAGTCGATTGGCGTAAGTCCACTTTCCTCGTATCAATTTCTATGTTCAATACTTAGCTGACCCGATAGACGTTGTCCTGTTCGAATTTCAATAAATCTGTTTGTGATCGTTTTTTGAATTTGTGAAACGCTATTCGAAATTTGTAAACAAAGTGTAAAAGTAAAAAAACGAACGTATATCTGAGTGATCATTGCATCTATTAACGATTGTGGCGATGGATATTCAATTTAAGGGGGGCTACATTCAGAAGATGATTTTTACAGTTTATTAAAATAGGCTCAGGCACAGCCGTCAAAGGATTAAGACTTGTGTCCTCATTCTAGCGGCCCGGTTACGTGACGCATTTTGCACTGACAGAGAGAGAGGGTAACTTTTTCCCCTCAATTCGTGCCCCTTACCTCATCTGCTTACTACACTCTGCTTAAGATGCCAAAATATGATTGCATGAAAATTCTTGAAGATTGGCTCACTCAGAAATATTGAGTACGCGATTTTCCAAGCAGTTAACCTGAATGCTGATCTGTGATTTCAGTTATTTGCCTAATTAGGTATCTGATCTACATAATGAGCTGTGTCTATTTCAAATTTCATACTGCATGTGTACAATCCAATAGTCCGACGTGTGTTGCAAAATCATGTGTAATAAATATATAAGAATTTGTTGTGTTTTAGAGGATCTATGATATTTCATATAATTAGGATACAATTAAGGATAGAATTTTGCAGCTAAACGTACCACGCTAAACGCAAGTTGAAATATTCAAATGAACTAATAATGGTAGCTAACTAAGGACTAAAAACTAAGAACTAAACTTGGTCAGAGCCTAAAACCTACTACAAACATTTGTTCGTGCGAAAATCACATACGTTCATTACGTGTTCACGGATATCAAACTCAGCATTCCGACTCGCAGCGCCTCAAGCGGTGCGGGTAGTGATGAGCACCATTGACTAAATTTAACTATCGACTAATTACTATTTAGTTGCTATATACTATCGAATATTTAGTCGATAGTTTTTAGTAGATTGAAATTTTGTATTAGTGGTTGTGTCTAGATTGCGGGATATATCTATACCTATGTCTATACGTCTCATCTTTCACAAATTATTATTTGTCCTTTAATAATAATACAACATAAACGCAAAGTGTTAATGAGCTTTTTAAAAAATATCTGTTGCTGATAGATATAATTATAAAATACTTCTTTTTCTTTAGGTTATGATTAAAATTTTATTCCCATAAATGCAATATATAAGTATTGTTATTTAATAATTGTATAATATTTCGAACGAATTATCGATATTATACATGCACCAATGTAAAATATCTTACACATGCACCATTTATAATCCTATTGATTTTTTCATTGAATCTTTACAAAATTTTAAAATGCAACTACGCAGGATAATGTCATATCGATTGTAGCATTATTATCTTTTTTTGTGCATGTCTCTTCTTTATTATTAGACGAGTAGTCTTGCATCTTTCTCTTTTTTTTATTATTGAAAACACTTATATTAAAGGGCTTCACACGCTTCTAAATAATGTTCCACTGTTCCACATTACTCGAATTACTTCTCCAAGTAGCAAGGTTTATCTTATTTACAGTAACGGTACAACATTTCATTAAGAAGATGAAACACCCCTTGTTACATTGAATATTTTTTTCTGAAAATAATCCGTGTGCCTTGGTTATCAATGATTTACGAACCGTATCTGTTTTTAATGTTTGATTTTCGAGTACACCTGCACCAACAATTAAATACACTGTTCTTTCTCCACACTTGAATCAGCCGATCTTCCCACCGATAAAAAAATGAATAGTTATTGTAATCAGAGACGAAACAACGCAAGTCGGTTTCAATGCGCGTCACGATTACATTGTTTCGGCTTAAGTGCATTTCTGTGTGCTCGCAAAATGGGAACATTTAGCACTGTATGAATGGAATGTAAAATCCGTAGTAGCATTATTAAGATATACGTACTCACACAGGTTATATAGAACAATATTTCGAAGTATGTTTGTGCGTGAGTATGTGTGTGTGTGTGTGTGGGAACGGTAGCGTGAGTCACCTTCGGCGGAAGTCTGATTAATCGAACCACTTTGAACCGCTCGGATCGCATGGTGAAAGTCTGAAATGGAAATCTAAGTTGACATTGAGTTAATTTAATTCTGCGCCCCGGTAAGTCTATTTTCACGTTTCTGATAACATTGACGTACATAATTAACATGCCTGAACAAAACATAATAAGTAAGAGGTGAAGTAAACAGCTATCTCTTTTCCGCAACATTCTTCTTCGACTTTTTTTCACAGTATTTTATCCATAAATGTCCCGAAACTCGAGAGGCCTCGTCGCCGAGATGTATATCATCATGCGGCTCGGGTATATCGGTGAGATCGCCTAATCCGAATTTGTAACTTCTTTATTTTTCATTATTTTTTTATGGGACTTCGATGACCATATTTGTGGCATTTTTCTGATAAAAATCTTACCAAATATGATATAATTCCGATGATATTTACTTTTGTAATAGACAATTAAAGTTTCAGGCGCGAGGAAGGATAGCGTATGGAAAAGAAAGAGACGCAGAGAATCAAAGTCGCCGGCATATTTCAAAGGATCGCCGTTGACTTTCCTTCCTTGCGCCCGAAACTTTAATTGCTTATTACACAAATAAATATCATCGGAATTATATCATATTTGGTATGGTTTTCATCATAAAAATGCCACAAATATAGTCATCGAAGTACCATCAAAAAATAAGGAAGTTGGAAATTTGGATTACCTATGTTTATATTTCTCGACGACCGAGGCCTCTCGAGCTCGGCTATCCTTCTCTACGTTCGATAAAACTCAAAGAATACTGTCCCTGGCGCATACATGACTCTGAGCAGCCCCGTGTTGAGGACTTATACGGATAAAATGCTGTATTAAGCTATACTACTCCAAATGGGATTATTAGCAGCATGCACGTGTCAACATTACAAAGAAAACTTATAAACTAAGATTAAGATAATATAATGAACATTTTTGAATACGGCGCTAACATATTTGGTTGGGAGTTGACTCGAAAGTGTTTCCGGCTAGAACATTCCAGCCGTTCAATGCAAAAGTCGTAACGGTTGTTTGCTACTGTACATTAGTGACATTATACATATAATTCACAATCGTTCAGGAAGGAACACAAGATCTTACATATAGTGTTTGTAGGTCTGTGGAGTAGAACATTTCATGACATGGAAAAAAAGAAATCCCGTAATCGCAGGTTATGTATAAATTTCAATGTACGAGTTCTTCTTCTTCTTCCAAAAAGCATTTGAACATTATTATTTTCGATATATTTCTTTTTGAAAATGATCCACATAGGGATCGAAACGTCAAGATAATATATTAATAATTGCACATTTGCTGTTATTGTTGAATTGATCGAACCGCGCTGAAACCATAAATATATAATTATTTTCAATTCTCAATATTGTCTATGATAATCTCGTAAAAAAGATAGTCTGTAATTTTTAACTCTTTTTAACTCTTAGCAGCCAAGGGGTGATTTCAGAGTCACCTCTAAAAAATTGCTATATCATTATTCACAACATTGTTTGCAGTATTTTAACAATAGTGGGTGTACAAAATGTTCGTATACCTTTCAAGATAGAATGAAGGTTTTACAATTGCACCAAACAACCTGGTTTGTTTGTAATCAATTAGAAGCATTGATTTATGCAAGGATATGCAGAAAAGATTTTTCAAAAGATTATATTCTCTAACGTTACATGCAAACGCTTTTTTAAAAAAGCGTTTTTAAAACTTTTTTATTTGGGTCCTTAATGAAAATTTAAATTATATGTTTTGTAGATTTATGTTAGTTATACACATGCTGAAAACTCCATCGAAATCGATTAGCATGCACACGAACTACTAGCGATTAAAAATTGTGAAAATCGTAGTTCTACAAGAATTTTGATCAGTTTTCGCTTAATATCCACATAATCGAACATCCAAATATTCAGCATATGTATCAGTAACATAGATCCACAAAACATATATTTTAAAGTTTCATTAAGGAACCAAATAAATAAGTTTCAAGAAATGTCTTCTTCATTTTTGCATGTAACCTTGTAAATTATAATTTTTGAAAAATCTTTTCTGCATATCATTTCATAAATCAATGCTTCTAATCGATTATAAAAAATCAGATCGTTTCGTACAATTATAAAAAAGTTATTCCATTTTAAAAAGTGTACGGACACTTTGTACTACCACTGTATGTTGGTATCTAATTAATTATACTATGAAGTTAGACTCCTTTCCTTTTTAGACCATCATTCAGTTTTTCTAGGTTATTTGCGCATTCTATAGCAGGTGAAAAATTAAGGGCACGTTATTGGTCGAAAATGCAATAATTTGATACATCCATAAAAACATTGAGAAACATTTTAGACAACAAAGTGTCTTTAATTTCCGTGTCGCTGTATCATACAAAAATATGTCAGCTCTCCAAGCTTTCAAATGAGTCCAGATGTATTGTTACACTATTTTTTTAATGAAATTATCACAGCCAATGTCTCAGATATCAAAAGGTTATACATTTGAACGAAGTACATCAAACACACAGAAAACGTTGTTAAAAAGGGAAATAATTGATAAATGTTTCCAAGCTGAATGTCATCGTGTCAAGCGTGACCTTAACGACTGGAAAAAATGTAGTTTCATTTTGTTTCCGATCTTGACTGACCTTACGTGACTGTGCTCGTTGATTTTATCATCATGTGATCCACCCGGAAACATTCAGTTTCATTTAAAGGTTTGTGATAAATAGACTGCGAGTCATCATGCGAAATATAAATTTTATGAGACAGAGGATGGAAAATGTTTTTCATCGTTTAATAATTTTAATATTGCCTATAATAAATAATACCTATACTAATACCTATACCTATAATAAATAATGCATATACTAGCTAATACTACTGATAATAAAGTTGAGTCGAATACTTACTGAAAATAAATGCACACATTTGTTTCACCATGTATATTCGGATGTACATACAGAACTTGGGAAAATAGCATTTTCAATAGTAAATAATAACTAATCCTATTTATTTCAAAGTATGTGTAGAACTTTGAAAACTAAATATTTTATTTGATGCAGTAATTTTTGAGGATAAAATAATTTATTTGAGGCAGTAATTTTTGAAAATAGCATTTTATTTGAAGAATATTGAAAATATTTGTATTTCGTCTTTTTATTTTCAGTTTCAAGTGTAAATATCATTGCTGAAATTTATGGTTTGAATTCAATACATCCATAAGTTTAAATCGTTTCTGAACGATGAGACAAGACTGTATTATGTCTATGCAGTTTCTCAGAGTATTATAGCAATGCAAAGAATAAAATATTTGATTTCGTGTGTTAGATTGCTGAAATAGAAATATTTTATTTTGAGGCATAGATTATTAAAACAGAAATATTTTCATTTTCGAAATTGTATATTTTATTTAAAATACTATTTTTTTAAGCAAAATGAAATCTAAAATATTAAATAGTATTGGAAATATTTGTTTCGCCAAAGAATGCCCACCTCTGTGTACATCGAATATCAACGTAACTCGGCTCTCATTAAAGAAAGAAAAAAGAATTTTAGAAGCAGATATTCCCACGTCGATCGCGAAATCATCTTACATTCGGATCCGCTAATAACGCTCGAGCATCGTAATCTATAATTGAAGCGAGCCGAGCGTTGTGCCACGTTCAAAGTTAATTTGCGTTTGTATTCTTAACGCGTGTTTAATTATTGGTACACCTATGGTGCCGTTAAGCTGTTCGCGATGCGGGATCCAATGACGACATTCAACAATGGTTTCACACGGCTCGGAAAGTTCTTTTTTAATAAAACGTGAATTGAAGTATTCATGTAAATATTCGGAAGTGTGTGGGCAAGATTATTTTCCACCGATAAAGATTATATTTCATTTATTAATAGACTGTTGATTTGCGTTTATAGCTGGCCAATCTGAAAAACAAAATGGAATGCAAACTCGTGTCATCACAAATACGTTGCTTTTCCTTCTATTCAATACAATTTTTTATCTAAAGATAATTTACTTGTTACTTTATATGAATTAATCTATAACTGTGAGTATTTAAAGACCTGTTAATAACGCTCAAAGTTTATGGTGTACATAATATTATGTAACAGTTTAATACAAAGTGACAATTTTACATTATTTAAGAAAATAAATTTTAGTCATTTTCTACATACATATATACCCAAAGAAATAAATTTGTTGAATGGATACATCTCCGCAATCTCAATAATCATAAATTAAACATATTATAATTCGTCATTTTAACGATATACTCAATGATGTACAGTTTATAGTAGTAGTTTTATAGTCGTTGAATATTGCTAGTTTACAACTAAATAGATCCGACATTGACACCTTTAGATCGAATGAAACTTAAACAGATGAAAGAATGTAACGCTTATTACTCTAATTTATCGATACTAAAATTACAGATTTTCTTTAACACAGAAGTTACAACAATTCTGGTAAATAGACCAATTTGAATAATACCAGAAAAAAATGTATTGAAAAGAATACGACGATTATTTTACAATTTAATGCTATACTAAACCCAATTTTAATATTAAAGTATATTTGACACATAATAAATTTTATTTGCGAATTCCTAATCAATTTTATTGACGTATTGAAAAGACATTTAATTATGAAAATAAATATAGATCAGATATAAAATTGATTGAGGTTAACGTTACCAATACATTAAATCGTAGACTAATCTCCGTATTTCTTTTAATGTATCTTTTCTGTTAGCAGTCAATCTTGTCTATCCACCAAAATTGTAAATTATAAATACATAGTAGGATATAACAAATAGGAAATAACTAAAATCCCCCACTAGTAGGATATATTCAAATATAAACTAGGGGGGGGGGGTTGTTGCTCGCTCGCGAGAGGGTTAGTGGTACGCATGGCTAGTGGGGCCTGCATCTATTAATGTTTTTTATTTTGTGTGTGACTCTCCACGAACCACACATAGAACTTCCCGATTCTTTAGTTTCTGTATATTATTATCATTATTTATTTAGTGTACGTTTTGTAGGAAATGCTAAAAATTAAAGGGAATCCCTCCGTCATGCCCAACCACATGACGTATGTAGTCTTTTGAATTTTTCAAGAATACAAAAAAATAAAGTGTACGTTTTAAGAAGATTATACGTTTTCAGGGAAATTCAATTGTTTTTTACTTATCAAAATGTTTGTTATGTGACATCGCATTAAACCAACATCGTATGCTCGTTGCTCGTTTGGTTCCTTGTTATAGCATACTAATGTTGCAAAATATATTATCTTAATTAGTTTGTCGCAAACGATACAACTCCTCACTATCCGGGTTTGCAGTATTGATCTTGGTTTTCTTTGATACTGTTAATTTAAATTGTCCCAAAATATATAAACCGCTCAATTTTGAAACTCTGCTCAGTGCTACATACAACATTCGTAAGGTTCGTTTTCCTGATGTTTTAAAATTCAAACATACTTTCTCGTATGTTTTTGTCCCTGACTTTTATAAATCGTAATCGCTTCAGCAGGAACCACTGGAAATTGACACGTGCGATTTGATATTTTTCCTCACTCGACATATTTACTTGATTCGATATTTTTATTATTGGTGTTAAATTTTTATTAATATTTGCATTTTTCATATAATCACGATAACGAGTTCTTACTTTCACTCCTACTCTGGTCAATTGAAAATCTAACCACAATATAGACGGAATTTTAGTATTTTCTTGAAAAGTAATAAATTTTAATATTCCGCATATGTGCTCCATTAACCAATCCGTCTTCAACATCAATGTTATTAATAATTATCATATATTTTATATTAATTTTCAATTTAATCTCAGTTAATAATTCGTTTCGGACTGATTGTTTTTTCAAAGAATGTAATATAAATTTTTTTTTGAACTTTCATCGATATTTTTTGAAAAGGTATTGTCGAGAGTAGAGATGAAATTCACTCTTGCATTGGGATAATTTTCCATTATTGTAAGCGGTAACATTAACATTAGTTGCATAAATAAAAAAAAATTTTTTAAAAATGAAAAAATTTTTTTTGTGGAATTAAGTTTGTTTCTTCGGTGGAAAATGTCCGTCCTCTCGTATAAATTCCATTGTTGAGTGAACTTCTTTCGAAAAAAACTAAAAAACTACTGGACCAAAGTGGACCAAAATCTAATCAGCTCTAAGTTACAGCGGGGCACATCGATTGCATTATTTATCATTCTGATCGCATTGTTACTTGTTCCGAAAACGTTAACGAAAAATTTGATTACATACAAACACACACGCGCGCGCGCACACACACACACACACACACACACACAGATATTTTGATAAAAATAGTCTAAAATGACTCCAATGACCATGAAACGTGGACATCTGCTAAAAAATCGATTTTTAATTTTCTGGGTCATTATAGTAACTTCCCTATAAAATCGGGAAGTTAATAATACGATTATGAAAATAAATGTGGGTAAATAAATAAATATGTAAATGCTATAAGAAGTAGATAAATTGTCTCGAGCAATTAATTCATTCGATCTCTTATGCATCAGTGACGCATGCTGGGTTTTCCGTTTAGGTAGCTTGACATTTCAACAATAAAAGAAATATAGCCGTAAGATATTTTGCATATGATGCAAGTGACACGTGGACTGGTGTTACAACATGACAGAAAGTGATTTTACAAAAGGAAGCGCTAAAAACATATACGTTTTCTGACTGTTTAAAATAAAATATAAAATAATTGTGCTCACTTGGAGATGTGTACTATAAAATGATTAACACAAGGGTTTTTATCTAGATAATTGTTTAGTTCCATGAATCCAAAGAATTCCCGCAAATTATTTCTGGTCGATTAGATATTTCATTAACTTCGTAATTAGAGAAGATGATTTGATAATAGCATTTTTCAAATAACGGATACTGACGCAACCACTCTCCAAGAGAATAAAATTGGCATCATTATCATTACGTTTTAATGTTATTGCGGTTATCGGTTCCATGTATCTGCATCGCGCGAATCTACCGGCAATAATTCTCGAACAACTGCTCCATTCGCATTCTTGCCGGCTTTGTATTGGTTCCCGGAAAACTTGGAAAACTCGTAAAGACACGCGACTTCGCATACACCTCACAATTAGGAAATCTTCCAGTAGTTTTCTTCTTGTCGGGAAGAAAGCTCGCTCGATAATTTCGCATTTGTCCGTAAAATTCTCCGTTTTTTCCTCATTTTCATCATTAAATGGAGGCTCAACTCCTTGAACACAGTATCCTTGTAATTATTGCAATTTTCGATCATATTCAATAATACTTTTTCAGTTTTATTATCAACTTTATTTATATTTACATGTTTTCACATATCTTTCACATATATCTCCAATTCCCTTTTCAAGTTTTACTTAATTGGAGACTAGTATCACTCTACTTAAAAATCTCAAGCCTTGAAAATTATGTATCTTAATACAACGACCAAAAAAAAAATCGTGCATCAAGTTTGAGGTCTCTTTTAAAGGGGAAGATTGAATCTTCAAATTTGTAATACATCCTCCAGACAAATTTTTTAACATTCTTAGAAACGTTTCAATAGGTAGCATTTTTGCGAGGAAACATGTCTTCAGTTTCTGATTTGTTGCTTGGTGCAAGATTGCCTGGATAAACTTTTTTTATACACTGAATTCTTACGTATTGTGATGCGCTGATCACTAATATGACAGTAAAAATTCATGGTTTTTTCCATTTATTTCTGTAAATAATGGTAATTTTGAAAAATACTTCAAAGAAAAGTTATAGCTGTCGGCAAAATACACATTTTACGTCATTGATGTTTGTCATAAAGACGATACTTCTTGAGAAGAACGATATTAAATGTTCGAAACTCCATATAACTCGTCCAACACAAATCAAGTTTTATTGTTAATTTTATTACTTAATACTAAAAAGGTATACAACAAAGCTCCTCCCTCGCCTATGTGTTTTCTGTATCATTCGATTTTTAACTTCTCACGCATAGCGAGATCCCCTCTCTGCGGGAAGATACATCCCCAAAAGAAATAACCTAACCTTACTTAACCTAAACCTAAACTTAAACATTAAGTTAAACAAACTGTTCGTTATAGAAGAAATGAAACAACCTCATATGAACTAAAACATAAACTTGTTTGTTCTCAAAAACGAAAACAAAGCGGATAGAGAAATATCATGAAAACTAAAGCATAGTTTGCAATAAAAAAGGAAACAAAATAAAGTGAAATTACCTCACAGAAACTAAATAATAAAGGTATTCGTTTTAAAAAATAAAAAAATTTTAATCGAGACTGGCTCCATATAAGTGAATAATTACGTATCATTTAACTCGGAAAGTATTATTTTATGATAAAAAAACAAATACGAAATTATCGGAATTTATCGGAAGTATTTTTCAAAATTCCCATTACGTACGAAAATAAACGGAAAAAACTATGATTTTTATGGTGTTTCATATTTCGTAATCAGCACGTCAAAATACGTAAGAATCCAGAGTATAAAACAAAATCGGAGTTATCGGCTTTTCGGAAGTACACCCGAATCGTCTCAGAAAAAACTGAACAACGGCTAGAGAAAGTAGCAGATTTAAGCTTTAACCCCTTGCCGTATTTTGACGAGCCAGACTCGTGATGAAGATTTTTAACAAAGTCTAACAAGTATGAATGTTACGCGTTTCATTTTAGATGAAATAAAATTTGATTTGTTCGTAATCAATAGTTAAGCATTCAAATAAATGTAGCCATATAAAAAATGTAAATTTTCTTATCCTTTCTACAACATTTTTGGAGATGCAGACGTTTTAATCACTGTAACTGTAAAGAAAATAGTACGGCAAGGGGTTAAAACGAATCTCTAGGTTTATTGTTGTGCTATTGTTCTCAACGAAACGATGATTTTGCTAGAATTCGCAAGTTTCAAAGGCTGGAAGATGTTTCTCTTCTTCTTCCTTCCTTGAAAATGATCCACACAAGGATCGAAACGTTGAGAGTTTCAAATAATTTGTAGAACTGCTTTATAGTGTTTATTTGATCGAACCGTTGCACAGTGCGGCATGCTATGGACAAAAATCAAAATAATCATGATTCCATTCTAATCTAATTATCCTACAAAATCATCAGTCAATAAGTAAGGAATGTATATGTAAAAAGTAGTATCCAAGAAATTCAATAGGCGATCAGTAACAGCCAATTGTAGTTTGTAATTGTTTATTGTAGTATAAATACTAAAAAGTTAGATTACTCGTGCCCTAATTCCTCTTTCAGGTTCGTTTTTGTTTTAAACTGTTTCTTACAACTTAGGTATGGAGAATTTGACCAAAGGTATGCATAATTTTAACTGGCAATTAGGAATTGCGTTTTTTCCTTAAAATGCAATTTACAAAAAAATGGTTCAAAACATCCTATAATTGTGGCTGTTCTGTATCAACAAGATGTTGTAGTATATTGCTATATAATTTTTTTTTTGCGATAAATTGCAAGACTCGATGTTATTTAATTTTTGTTAGAGAATTGCATTTGTAATCGCAATTTGGTTGAAGTAAATTATTATGCATTATAGTAGATATAATTAAATTTAACCATATAATTAAAAAATATTTACGACAAAAGTTGTACAGTATACAGTTGACAACAAATTGCAATAACAACTAATCATAGAAAACTCTTTATTAAAAAAATTGGAATAAACTTTTTTACTAATGGAACCTTATATTTTTGGTGCATTAATCGATGCATTTTTGTATTCCCTTTAAAAAATTATTAGTTTAGAAAATTTTATTATTCAAATTATATTATATTATTATTAAATTCAATTATTTTATTAGTCAAAAATTGATTAGTTTAGAAGTTATGATTTTTGTCTCGAATGTCCATTTACATGGCGCACTGTGCGTTGCGCCGAAATCATTAATAGTTTTCCTGATTTAACATTCATACGATCGATAACAATAACAACATAAACATTGCTGCACCACTCACAAAAATCTGAAAAAATTGAGTATAATAGTTTCGATAATGTCTTATTGCTAAATTAATTCTGAAGTGGTACCAGACCTATTTTTATATGGAATTTGCATTTTTCCGATTTTTTCGCGTTTTTCATTTTTTACAAGCATAGTTTGCAACGAAAAAATCTGAAAATGATACCGAATGAATAAGGCTTATGTCACGTCACGGTTCAAATATGGTTGATCTCTCTGGAGTTGGAAATTTCGTGTTCCGATACTTTCTGGATCCACTGCCGATGATATCGAGGATTGAAGTCGACGAATTTTTTCCGAGGCCGAGCCGTCGAACGCGAAGTTCGCTTCAGGCACGAAACGATGATAGACACGTACACGTGGACGTCAAACGTTCGAGCACGATAATACGGTTATCGGCGTACCTCGGGGAATTCATGCTTGTCCCGTAACAAAAAAGAAGAAAAATCTCGGATCGCATGTTCCACGGCTGCCACGTCCACACGCCAGCGATGGCTCCGCCGACGAGAATTATTATGCTTTTGTAGAACGAACATCCACAAAGAAACCCTGGAGAACAAAAGGTGGAGAGCACAGGTTGCAAACAACATCGTGATTACGCGCAAAAAACAAAATACAATGGAACACATTATATCAGCCCATTTCGCGTGTCATTCTTTTCTTCGAGCGCGAGGATCACTATGAAAGTGATCGTGCGGAACGAATTTATGGGTACGTGACAATGGCGCGCAGATTGTATCTGCAAACTGATACAGGAAAACGCTGTTGCACGAACAAAACTCGTGGAAATTGATGCCCGCGAGTGGTGACGTGTGAAAGTGGACACGTCACGTGGCTTCGAACCTTGATTTGTTTAATCGGTATTTACAAGATGGTATCACGATATGGTAGCCGTTGCAAGCCATTATGTATTATCAAATATCAAATATTAAACATTGTAAACAAATATTTCAAATACTATTTAACATTTTCGATTTTATTTTGCTGAAGAAAAGTTGTATTTTAAATAAGATATATACAATTTCGAAAATAAAATATTTCTATTTAAACAATCGGAACTACAAAATAAAATATTTCTACTTTAACAATCGTAACCACAAAATAAAATATTGCGATTTTAATAATCTGAAACACAAAATAAAATATTTCTATTTTAACTATCGGAACTACAAAATAACATTTTTCTATTTTAACAATGGGAACCACGAAATAAAATACTTCGATTTTAATAATCTGAAACACAAAATAGAATATTGTATTGTTTCTGCCTACTGAGGTTTCTTGATTAAACTTAATTATGTTTTGATGTGCGTTAATCTATTATCTGATATTTTTCTAATAAATTCCTTACGTCGCTTCGCAAATGCATTGAACTTTTACTTTGTTTCACATACAATTAATTGTATGCAAATTGGTTAAAATAATCTTGACTGTCAATTCAAAATATTACTACACCAACTTGTTATATGAGCAGTTAAAGGAAGTGTACAAGAGCAGTTTATGTTTTCCATGTACCGCCAAATAGCGATTGGCCAGCATGTCAATCAATGATAAGACAAGTTCGTTTCAAATGTTTCACATTTGCCTCATTTTGGTATCAACAATTTTTTAACTAGATGGAAACACGTGTATAAATTTTTTTCTTTAAACAAGTGGATGACAGTATCGTCCTTTTCTTTAAATTAACGCACAACAAAACATAATTAAATTTAATCATTCACAGATGCAATTCGTCTATTTTTCTTAAAAATGATCTGAAATAACATCGAAACGTCGAGAAAAATTATTATGACAATTTGAAAATAGTGTTTAAAATAACATTTGATCGAACCAGTGAACCGACAGCAAAAAAATACTGTTAGTAACAATCTACGATCGACATAAAAAAACATTTATAAAGACATAATATTGTAATCTTACAATATAAATCTTTGTGGTCGCTAATGACCTTGTTGTTGATGCGACCTGTACAAATAAATAAATATATAAATAAAAAATGATTAAATGAAGGAAACTATTTTGCATAAAGATTGTACGCATTATTACTAGACTACGGATCTTTATACAAAATAAAAGTCGTCCCAGTTACTTGTTCCTCTTCTTAATTTTTTTCTTAATTTCGTCTTAAATAATCCGAATGAAAAGAATATCATTCAACTGCAAGAATTAGTTAAAATCTTTACAGCACTATGCATTGAATTCACATTCAATAGATCTCTTCTTTAATTGTCCCCATCGAAACTTGTAATGCGAGGACACATTTTTCAAAAATGTTTCAGGGTTCACGTTTTAGGACCGATTAAAAACCGTGAATTTTTGATCTCGGTAAACTTGATCTAACTGTATTTTCAACATAGATGCTCACCGCTTGCGCCCAACGAGAAAACCTGCACTCTACTCAGCCTCTAAACCGATCCATCCAAGCCGTGACCTTAACTAACTGGAATTAGTGTGACAACGAGAAAATTGTCACGGTCATTAACTAATCGTTCCACTAGACCGTACGAGTTAATGCGAAAGTCGCGTACGCGAAAATTAACCCTTTGCACTTTGCACTCGATTGTCCCCTCTGAGGCACCACTAAAAATTTCTGTATCAATCTACAAAATATTGTTTACGTTATTAAATATATCGGTATCTAATCGATTACTAAACATTTCTGTATTGTACGAGGCAGTGGCGCACTCAGAATTTAATCTTGGGGGCCCGAGTTGAACAGAATCACCCTTTTTTGAAAAATATCTATTAACGGTTGCCAGGGCTATTATTACACAATTTTACATGCTAAACGTTTGCTACTTCAGTTATACTTGCACGGTCAATCCGGCCCTGCACATTGGAAACAGCTGTTCTACGGTTTAACCAATTTTCCAGTGTTCTATTTCAGTGGCGCACCCGGGGGGGGGGGGGCAGGGAGCCTAGTGCCCCCAAGAAAAAGGAACCAAATCACTGGAAAATTGTTAGGGATAGCCAAGCGTCTTCTTTGGAAGATTTAATAATTTGAATAAGTCAAAGCTACTAATATCGATGTCCTTAAATTCTTTTAATCTATTACGTATGGTATACTGGTTCAAATTGCACTTATTTTTGTGATAAACGGATAAAATCACCGGCCTCGTTATAAGGTAGTACAGTTATAAAAAGATTATTTTTGACATTGGCCTTGACAACACATTTCAGAGTATCGTTACAGTGAATGAGACTATACCTTGGTCCACATACACGCTTATCAAGTTCTTGTTTTATTGCAACGTGTACACGTCCGGATTATCTGAAAGATAGAAAGGAGTTGAGAAATTGATACAAACGTCCATAAAGGAATATATACCCAACCATTGTAAGTACACATAGATTGAACTTCACATCGATGTTATGAAACATATTTGTGGAATCAGCAGACGTTTGCGAGGTCAGGTTAATTCTAACGAAATAAATAAAATGTCGGATGAACTGTTGCGATACATCGTTTATACAGTATGCAATGGTTATCTCTGCACACGTCAAGAATTACAAAGGTAATCCGTTTTAATAATCAGAGCAAATGCAATATTCCCGTTTTACACTCTGGGACAAAAAGATAGCACACTTTAAAATTAACGTAATATTTATTTATTTAACACTGCAACCAAGGCTTTGTTTCTACACATTCTTGCAAAATACCTCTATAACGAGACATAGATGAAATTGTATTGAATGTCGTCAGTCTATACAATTTTATTAAAACAAATTTTTTTAAGGAAATATGGAGGGAAAAAATGGTAATACATTTAACTTAAAATTATCTTTAACAATAAATCAACGAATGTTATATAATGCTTTGTGGCCCCTCCTTTACATTTAATAAGAGCCATCATTTTCTTTGGCAAAGATTTATAGAGTTTCTTAATAGTATTTTGCTCTAATTGCTCCCACTCATCTACAATACATTTTTTTAATTCGGCAATATTTCCAAGTTGTCTGATATTTCCATATACGACTTGGGCAAAATTTCCCCAACAATTTTCAATAATGTTGATGTCAAAACACGAATTTTCTTGCGAGAAAAATATTCTTCTACTATTTTTGCAGTGTGTACTGCGGCATTATCCTGCTGAAAAGTATATTTCTCTCCAGCTATTCTGGTCGCGTACGTGTTTATTTGTTCCATAATCATTTCCAAATACATTTTGCTATTCATTTTTCCTTTTATAAATTTGATTTTCATCTTACCGTGGTACCCGATACCACACCAAATCATTACACTACCATCTCCCATTTGCGAACAACTCAAAAACTGTTCCTCTTTTCGCATATCGTGAGGATAGTAAATATTACGTAATATTTATGGATGAAAAGAGGTTCAACTAACTTGGTCTGAGTTACTATTTTCACGATATGCGAAAAGAGGAACAGTTTTTGAGTCGTCGGAAAATGGGAGTTGGTGATGTAATGATTTGGTGCGGTACGGGTAATATGGTAAAATGGAAATCTTTATAAAAAGAAAAGTGAGTAGCAAAATGTATTTGGAAATGATTATGGAACAAATAAACACGTACGCGACCAGAATTGCTGGAGAGAAATATATTTTTCTTCAAGATAATGCCTAAGTACACACTGTAATAATAGTAAAAGAATATTTTTTCTCGGGAGAAAATTCGTGTTTTGGATTGGTCAGCAAGGTCACCCTACCTCAACGTTATTGAAAATTGTTGGGTAAATCTTGCCCGTGCCGTATATGGAAATGGCAGACAATTTGGAAATATTGCCGAATTAAAAAAATGTATTGTAGATGAGTGGGATCAATTAGAGCAAAATACTATTAAGAAACTCTATAAATCTTTGCCAAAGAGAATGATGGCTCTTATTAAATGTAAAGGAGGGGCCACAAAGCATTAAATATCATTTGTTGATTTATTGTTAAACATAATTTTAAGTTGAATGTGCTATCTTTTTGTCCCACCATATTTCCTTAAAATTGTTTTAAATGAAATTGTTCAGACTGGCGAAATTCAATTTTTCATTTGTGCCTCTTTATAGAGGTATTTTTAAAGACTGTGTAGAAACAAAGCCTTGGTTGTAGTGTCAAATAAATAAATATTACGTTAATTTTAAGGTGTGTTATCTTTTTGTCCCAGAGTGTAAAAGTCCGTGCAGCAGAACCAAAAATATCTTTTACGACGTCAAAGTACAGTTATCGTGCAAATAAAATATTGAATTTTGACTTAGCGCTCGGTCAAATGTGAAACTGTCGATTGCAATTGCGATAATGCTTGTGTTCCTTTTCGATTCTCGTGTTTACCTTGTAACGGAGCTTGAAAACAAACGCCTGGCAATTTAATTCGCGAGTGATAACGCGGTATTGCGTTACGATCGGCGATAAATTCTGCCAGTGGATTTTCACGTCGACATGCTTCGTTCCTGACGTTTCAAATGAATCGACGAAACGAACGCTGAGATTGCTTCTAATCCCGATAAGCGGCTGATAAACGACCGAAACAATGAGATCATCGCCGCGAGGAAAAGTCGGAAAAACTGAACGCAACTCTCTTGGCGATCACCGTGCGAGTCGTAGCGACGTTCATAGTCGCGATTTCGCTGAAACGATTCGTGAACTGCAACACACTTCTCTGAAATATTTAGTTGTAAATACGATCGGCTGTGCTCGGTGTCGTTTCCTGTCTAATAATAGAGTACAGGAATACAAAGAATTACAATTCTTTTTAATCACAATTATGCACATTTACAAAGACTCATAACTATCACTTTGTTGCTAATGACTCTTGTGAGGTTGATACAACATAAAAAATAAATGAAGAAAAATATACACTTTTTCCTCTATGCACTTTTATGAGTGGCGAATAAAGAAGAAGTCAGGAAACACGTTGTGGAAAATTATTAAATGAATCCAGCTAGCAGTGGCACACCAGGGACGAGTTGAACAAAATGACCTTTCTTTTTAGTGAAAATATCTGTGTCAACAGTAGCCACACATATTTACTTATATTCAGAGTGGGGACAATAACTATGTCCACCTTGATTATCTCCGTTATTTCTAGTAATATGGAAAAATGTAATCAACAAAATTTACACGATACAGTGGAGGACATGTCTTGATAGAAACATTTTCTGCGATGGTGGAGGCATATGGGACATTTCAAGGTCACCTTTTTTAAATGGAAACACCTACTTTCTGAATCACGAATCGATAGATCATCGAATTCTGAGTAAAAATATATTGACCTCCATATGGCCTGAATCTAATAATTAACGGGATATTATCGAAACAATTTTCTTTCTTCTTTGGATAATATCTCGTTAACTATTGGGTTAACCATAAGTTCTTGTTGCAGTCTACGAGGGATGTGTCTATTTCCGGAGTTTTCATGTGCCAGGTGGGAATTTTATCTTGCTTACGTTTTATGATGATTTCTTTTTGTGTCATGATTGAGGGACGGTATTTTTTAATTGTAACATATGGTGGTGATGGTCGCTTTGGTTTTTTCGTCTAGTTCATAATATCTGTTGTTGAATATGTATTGGTAGGTCGGATTTCTAGGAGTGGCAAACATTTTGAGTGTGTATTTTATAGTTAGGAATTTCTTCCTCTTTCCAAGTGACATGTCGCCGGCTTCAAATAGTACTCCTCTAATAGGCCATGTGCGGTATAGTCCCATAGCTAGTCGTAGTGCTGCATTATGAATGGGATCAATCATTTTTAGGATGTATGGTTTGGCTGAGTTGTAGAGAATGCAGACGTAGTCTATCTGTCTTACATTTTGTTTGCAGCTAGGGGCTCCAAGTCTGAAGGATATAGGAGGATTAGAATCACTATGACCCTAATTACATTGATGTTGTTCGATTTCTTTTTGAGGTTGTAGCTCGGTGTCAAATTAGCACAGTGGTAAAAGACCGATGAAATAACATGGAAAACAGAAATGACAAGAAATTCTTTTATACTAATTGGCGAGTTAACATTTACATCTTAGGTATTTCGGTTATGTGTTTCGCATTAGAAAAATAAAAGATACGGATTTTTGGGAAAATTTACCTGCAAATAACAGAATAGTAGAACTTATTTCAGGAAAACTGTATCAAATTCACACAAGGAGCGGATGAGGGTTATGGAAACTGTACTGATAAATATAAATTTTCTCTCTAAATTTAACGAGGACAAAGAAACTCTCGACTATGAAAAAAAGTCGTAGCAGCAAACGCGTCCTCTTCATTGGCGCCACCGATGCATCAGGCGTCGATTGCTACATCGTGTGCACCGATTCTGCTCGATGAAATCATTCGGACAGTTGTTTTTTGTTGGCAGCGCTTTCAGCACGCCGTCAAACGCGGGCACGAATCTAATGAGTACGGATTAAGTCAGCGAATGACCCGCGCCGGTTGTATACCGGTTATTAGTAAATCGTTAATGATGGTTTTTCTAGCGCGTCGACTGATTCGCCGATGACACACGCGTGCACTGTGTGTACGGGTCTTTCGCTCCTTTTCCGTTGCACAACAATACGCTTTTTCAGCTTTCTTCCTCGGTGCATCAAGCGGCTTGCGCTTTGGAACACGCGCACATGTGTGTGTGTGTGTGTGTGTGTGTGTGTGTGTGTGTGTGTGTGTGTGTGTGTGCAATGGAACGCTGATCAACAGTTACTCACTGTTTATTATCATCATGTACGAGCACGTGAACGCGACTTGCTAATCCGTGATCTCGTGTCGCATCTCGATTCAAAGGAAAACATGCTGAAAACTCGATTTTCTGTCTCGACATAACGATGCACAGTTGACCCGATAGGGGTTAAACGTGACATTGCCTCGTAACTTTTAATTTGTAAAAGGTATGGACGCGAAACTTATACTGGACAATGTAGTAATGTCAGATTAAGGATTGGTTAAGGAACAGTACATCAATGTTATTACTATTATTAATATTACTATTAGTAGCGCAGTAGTAGTGTTATAATTATTATTACTATTATCAATATTATTATATTTCCCGTTATTTAATTATTGAAAGAGGGTTCGCTATGCGACAGACGCTCCACTCGATATTCCAACGTTAATAGCTTTGAACAGTAATAATTTGAGAAGCAGTTCGAGGAAGTTACTAATTCTTTCATGATTATTTAGAGGAAGGTGTACTAAAAATATACCAATTTGTTAGAAATTGAGATATCCTGGGACTTGAAAGATATCCCTTACCGATTATAAAGAATTAAAAAAATTTTATCCATTTAGTTCAGCATTGAATTTGAATATATTATATTAATTAACAATATACGATAAAATAATAATAATGTAAGATACGATTTCTTATCGCAAAAATCTGCTCTTGAAAATATTAAACAGCAACATCAGAAGCAATTTTTGTCATGAATAATACTCCTAAAACGTCCAACTTTCAATGTTTATTACAACTGTAATATTTATTAAATTGTACTATTTTTTTCATGTCCGAGGTTTATGAACATTTGGGAAGCACTGTTCATATATATACAGGGTGTCCCAAAATTGGTGTACTTCCTGGAAATGGGAGGTTCTTTGGGTCATTTGAAGCGACATTTTCCTTTACAGAAATGACGCCACGGCTTTGTTTAGGAGTTATTAACAAAAAACACGGACCAATCAGAGCGCGGCTAGAGCAAACGGAGTCCGACTCAGCGACAGGTCCCGCTTAGTGTGGCGGCGCCATTGGCCGAGCCAGAATAAATCCGCTGTAGCCGCGCTCTGATTGGTCCGTGTTTTTTGTTAATAACTCCTAAACAAAGCCGCTGGTGTCATTTTTGTAAAGGAAAATTTCGCTTCAAATGACCCAAGGAACCTCCCATTTCCGGGAAGTACACGAATTTTGGGACACCCTGTATATTAGATATCGATATGAGAAAGTTCGTTTTAGGGGTAAAAGGCGTACCTTATCCCAATCCGGCCCACTGTGCGATGGCGAAAATGTACAGGGTGATGGTGATTCGCGCAAACTTATACATCTTCAATGTTTCCGGTAAGGATAAGTAGGGTAAGCCCGTAAACGGGATAAGTGCATAAATTGGTTATTTTTATTATAATACAATCCGCAAAAGGAAGATGGCACACACACACACACACACACACACAATGGCACGTGAAAATTCAATGTTTTCATTTCGACATAGTAAATCTAGTTTTTCTAAGTACTTATACATTTCTATTGCAAAAGAAACTACATTACGAACAATAAAATTAAATGATATGTCAGTTTGTTTATGGAAACGATAAATAACAAAAAATCAGTACGACAAAGTGATGTCGCAAAGTGTACATCTACAAAAAAATACGTGACTTACGTACGTAAAATGTAGAATATTATGTTTAATAATTTGTGTGGCCTCCCTCATTTTCCAGAACAGCCAATATAAATTTCGGAAGTGACTTAAAATGTGTTTTATATATATATTTTGGCTGTATTTTTGTCCATTCTTGTTCTATGCACGTTTTTGAATTTGCAAGGTTTTGGAATTGTCTTCCGTCGAAATAAATAATTATTTGTTCGGCGAGAAAAAAATAATTTTGTCGTTTAATGGTGTTAATCTGTATTCCTATTTGGGAAATATGTTATAAATGAAAAAGTTATGACTGAACCGATTGCTTTGACACTTAAATTAAAAATATTTCAAGAAGTGGAGTCGATCGATTTGTTCATGCGAATGGCCCAATTAAAGGGTACATTTCTTTTGGCTGACTGTATGAGTCGGACAGTGCAATTGGACAATAGTCAGTGCGATCAATGATGACGTACGAAAGGAAACGAATCGAATTAATTCCAGTGAAATTCTTCTGGTGAGCACCTGTTCGGCGCATGCAGGTATAGTTTGCACGAAGCTGCGAGCGGTCGCGTGCATGAGCCCACGGGTGCGTGTAATCGGCACGCATTAAGCAGCCGCGTGTGTTCTATCAACCCCTCCGGTTCCATTACCGTTCCACACGAGCGACGTGGCACCCAGCGATCATTCCCAGGGCCCCGTTTCGAAATTCTTTCCGCGACGAGCCGCGCAGACCGGCCGATAATATGTAAATGTTTGCTCCCGGTTAAATGGCCACCTATTTGCCTCGGGGGGACCTCTAATTACGTCAACTGTCGTTTATAATACCTATTAGCCGCACCAGATTTCTTCCCTTTCTTCCACAGTCCGTTCCCTTCAGCCTCGAATTATGCAGAACCACTAGGAATTGCACGGTAGAACGTTCACTACTGAATTTCATATTTGCGGTGACTTAGTAGTCGCACGCACATTAAAAACGAATTATAACATTGAATTTATTTATGGTGGGTGTACAAAGTGTTCATACACCTTTTTAAAAATTATTTGAGGTTTCAACTAATACTTGATATAAGCATGTAAGTCTTACAAATTTCAAAACAAATCTCACTGGAGAAAATATACTTTCTATAAACAATACAAAATATAATTGATAAATTCTTACAGACGCAATACGGAAATTTATATATTCTTGAAAATGGTCTGGATTTGAGATCGAAACGTTGAAAATTAAATTTCATGTAATATTTTGCAAACTTGCTATATTTCTAAAATTGATCGAACCAGTGCGACAATATCATAAATTGTAGTTTAAACAATTGTCGATCGAAATACGAAAAACGGTCATCAAAGGAATAATTATCAAAATTTGAAATTTTGTACCTCAAAAAAAAGAAAATGGCTGTAAAGGCTTAAACCCAAAAAAAAATGGCGGTATCTCGAGAACTGTGAAAAAATGTTTAGTATTTAATGAATCAGGGATAGGAGTAATGCCTAACCTACTTGATAATTGATAAAATTTCAACAAAAATTTATGAAATCCCAAAAAAAATATCCCGTAAACAGGAGCCAAGTTCTCTATGACCGTAAAAAGTTGTGAGATCAAACAAAATACGACCAAGTTCGTTAGCTTATAAATACCTCTTGCAATACTGAAAATAGCGTTTGTAAAAATTAGTTTAAAAGAACGCTATATAATTTTGAAAGAATTACATGAAGAGTTAAATTATTCAAACTTGACATTACTTTTTACGTCAATATGGCCATAAAAGGTGTTAAGTAGCGGCCAAGTTTTAATAATTTGTCCTCCCAAGTAACTCTTTAATAATTAAATACTGTTCCTTTAAACTAATTTTTACAAACGCTTTTTTCAATATTGCAAGAGGTATTTCTAAGCTAACGAACTTGGCTGTATTTTGTGTTTAATCTCACAACTTTTTACGGCCATGGAGAACTTGCCTCCTGTTTACAGAATGTTTCTCTTGGGATATTATTTTCCCATACTTTGTATTCAACTTACTTTTTATTGATTTGTTTCATACACAATTAATGAATTATGCATCTGTAGTCCTGCGTATCTGAAACGTCCAGCCAGTAACGTTAAATTCTGTTCTCTTATTTTTCTCCGCGATTTAAGTCATTTCTAGCGGAATGTCAATAGCGCCGTCCAAATGGCCCGAAAAAGTGACAATGTTCGTTTAAATTGTCACTTCTTTCTCCGTCTCACGTTGCAGTAACAGGAAACCACAGATGAATAATGGTCTCGGAACCATGAAATTGCCTAAAAAATTTTTTAAAATTTCCAACTTTTAACGATCTCTAACAAAACATTGCTTCACTTCTTCAACGATAATTATTCTCTGCGACTTTCCCTCTCTCTCTCTCTCTCTCTTTCTCTCTCTCTGTTTGTCATACGTTTGTGAGTTTCCAGAAATAAACTAACAATCGGTTAAATTCTTTACGACACTTATATTTATATTATACCTTTACATGCAATATGTTTAATATTTAAAAATTACAGTCATTAATCGTTACAATTTTCAAAGAAACTGACCGAGTACCATTTTATTCTTTTCATTTACAAGCAGCTGTAGTAATAACAAAGCCAGCAGAGGCAATACTTTTGTCCGTGACTGTGTTCTGTATGATTGATTCTTTCATATAATATGGCAATTAGTGTTTCTACGTTATGTAAAATTTAACCTTTTTGCGAACACTGGCATATACATATGCGTGTAGTATTCTAAAACTGAAATTATTCTAGGCGAAAACAAAATTAAAATTTATAGGAGAACAATTCACTACATTTCATATTGTGTTCACAGTCTTGGAATATCCCGTGTCTAAGGCAGGACCCGCTAGATAGCCTTACTGATGAGTCCTCTAGTAGCGGGTCTAGGACGAAACATCACCTTTCTTTTCCCGAGAACTATTAAACATTTGAATAGAAAAACGTGGCCTCGAGCAAAATAAGATCTCAACAAAAACATCCTGCAAACAGGAGCCAAGTTCTCTATAGCCGTAAAAAGTTGTGAGATCAAACAAAATACGGCCAAGTTCGTTAGCTCACAAATACCTCTTACAATACTGAAAAAAGCGTTTGTAAAAATTAGTTTAAAAGAACGCTATTTAATTTTTAAAGAGTTACATAGAGGGCCAAATTATTCATACTTGGCCGCTACCAAACATCTTTCATGGCCATTGGTTTAGAAAGTAACGGCCAAGTATGAATAATTTGGCCCTCCATGTAACTCTTTAAAAATTAAATAGCGTTCTTTTAAACTAACTTTTACAAACGCTTTTTCAGTATTGTAAGAGGTATTTATGAGCTAACGAACTTGGCCGTATTTTGTTTGATCTCACAACTTTTTACGGCCATAGAGAACTTGGCTCCTGTTTACAGGATGTTTTTCTTGGGATTTCATCTATTTTTGTTTAAATATACAAAAGACTACATACGTCATGTGGTTCGGCATACACTATGTGCTTCGGATACGGCCTTCTGAAAATTTCGTTATTTTTGCGGTAGGAAGCACCGTTCCCGAGATACAGCCATTTTTTAAGACTAGCTCGGCTGACCATCCCCACCACTTAGGTTACTCTTTTTTTAAGGTGTAAAATTTCAAAGTTCATTATTTCAAACTTTGGTTTTACAAGTTCTAATTTGTACAAGAGTCCATGATTAAATTCAATTTAAAAAGAAAGAAATTTTTTAAAAATAAAAAAGAGTAAAATTTCAAACTTTGATAATTATTCCTTTGGTTGTGTGATGGTGGACCTATGTTCCAAATTTCAAGCTTCTAGGTCAATGGGAAGTACCCAAAAGGTTTTGATGATCTGTCAGTCAGTCAGTCAGTGACAAATTTAGCGATTTTTGTGGTCCTATATCTCGGAACCTACTAATGTTGGAAGATTAATGTTTTGCCAATATTGAGACATGATAGCACTTAACAAGTGTACGAAATTACATCTCTCCATCTGCCTCCAGTTCCGAGTTACAAGCCTGTAAAAAACGGCCAAGTTGTTTCGTGTGAAAGGAGGTAGTGCGAGAACTTGGCTGGTGCACTACCGTGCACCTAGATTCCAATCCGAATATCGACACGTTTGTTTATGCTTCACACTTTGCTAGAATTGTTATACATAGAAACTGATCGAACCTTGGCGCTGCTAAATTAATTCCTATTAACTGTTTAATATTGTAGGATCTCAGCAAAAATAAGGAGAACAACCGCTGCCTCGGGAGTCGAACCCCAGGCCTCACTGTCCTACTGTATATTCGTTCTGGGGGTCCTGATCCCACAATATTTAAGTTTTTATTTTGCTTAAAGAAAATATTATTTTAAATAAGATATATATAATTTCGGAAATTAAATATCTCTATTTTAACAAACGATTTACACTCATAAATGAAAATATTAATTAAACTGAAAATAAATAAATAGAGAGAGAGAGAGAGAGAGAGAAAATACAAATATTTTCAATATTGTTCAAATAAAATACTATTTCCAGAAATTACTGTTTCAAATAAATTATTTTATTTTCAAAAATTACTGCATCAAATAAAATATTTTATTTTCAAAGTTGTAAACATACTTTAAAATAAATAAGATTATCATCTCTGGGGTCTACGAAATAACAATACATAGTGTAACTTTATACATAGTAGTGTCACCGAATGTCCGTTTATTTTCCGTATGTGATAGTTAACTATACCGTCCTTCAGTCGAATCACTGACACGATGAGTGACCACGAAGGATAGCACGCTTTCATGGTTAAACCACGCGGATTTTTAAATTAATAAAACGAATTAGGCTGCCCCTCAATTTATTTGCGGATTTCGTGTCGGCTAGTTGTTACCGTTCGTGCACTGCAGATAGCTCTAAACGTTAACCATTAGCGGCCGTAATTGGTAATCGATGTCGCTCAGCCTGTTTCGATATTCGGCCCTATCAAGGAAGCTTGTTCTTCGATAACGAAACGCCAGTAAGAGCCTGCAACGATTCAGAATACCTAGAGAATATGTTACAATCGAAATACTATTTAATTTTACTTTGGCCGATGCATAAAGAAGATTCACTTGTGCGCATGCAGTGTTCGGCAATATTTAAATAAAAATTTAAATAATAAGTTATTTGTTGTTTGGATACTCAAATATAAAGGAAAAATAATTAGTTATTATCTGACCAAGTCTAAATAATTTAGTTAAAATAATAAAGTTAATTGTTATTTACAAATACAATTTAGCAGACAAAAAACTCGCACGGATCAGCAGAAAAAATAGTCGTATTTATGTAAATATTATACATACGGGTAATGACGATATTAATTTCGCCACGTATTCGTTGTACATGCAGGGTGTCTCGAAATTTCCTCAGTATCCGGAAATGGGAAGATGCTGAGATCATTTCAAGCAAGATTTTCCTTTACGAAAATATCATCTGAGGCTTCGTTAACGAGTTATTAACGAAAAACACGGACCAATCCAAAGCACGACCTACATGTGTTGGTGTTCAACGACGCTCGTCTGTCGGTGTGCCGCGACCAACACATGTAGGTCGCGCTCGGGATTGGTCCGTGTTTTTCGTTAATAACTCCTTAACGAAGCCTCAGATGACATTTTCGTAAAGGAAAATCTTGCTTGAAATGATCTCAGCATCCTCCCATTTCCGGATGCTGAGGGAATTTCGGGACACCCTGTATATGCATGTATAGAAAATAGAAGAAATAAAAGACCAAAAACCATTTATTTAATAAGAAATAAGTAGATCACTTTTACAATTATTTAAATTACTTTTATTTGAATAATAATTTATTTTATTTAAATAATAGGTTTAGTTATTAATTGCAAGTCACACGTTTTTTATTATTTAAATCAAAATTTGCCCAACACTGCGCGCACGACGCCTTTAAACCTCAGCTAATGAAATGAATTTTAAGAAATTTCAAGTTTCGTCAATACCAACAATTTTCTAGAAAATGTCGAAAGCCATTTTTGTAGTAAACGTTCGAAAAAGATGTTACTACTTTCAAACCTTCATATTTATAAATGCTTATTTTTTTAAGTATTTGAAAATAACGTGACCACATTCTTATATTCTTCTACTCCTTTTTCCGTTCTTAGTTTCACCAACTCATTTTTCTCACTCACGCATAAAATCCGCAGTCTGGTAATCGTTTAATTATGAAAACCGACGTGAATTAAAAACGAAGTCTGAATCATTGGTGTGTCGAGGATCGAAATAAATGTAGAAACTCGTGACGTTGATAAATTTATTGAAGGAACAGCACGAAGCCCTTCTCTGTTTCAAGATCTGCGCAAGCGCCGTCCTTTGACGCAGGGGTAGAACCTGTTTCGACAACAACTATGGTGGACGCATGACGCTTTAACACGTTGACTATCATGCAGTGCTGGGAAAAATAGTATTTCAAATAGTAAATAATAAATAATCCTATTTATTTTAAAGTATGTGTATAATTTTGAAAATAAAATAAAATATTTTATTCGATGCAGTAATTTTTGAAAATAAAATATATCATTTCATGCAGTAATTGTTTGAAAATAAAATAATTTATTTGAAGCACTGTTTGAAAATTGTATTTTATTCGAAGAATATTGAAAATATTTAGACTTTGTCTTTATTTTCAATTTCAATTTTAATGTTCGCATTCAATAGATTTGTGAAAATTATGTGGGTCGATTGATCCACTCAGGTGTATTATACTTTTTTTTTAATATTTCCGGACTTTTTGTACCAATATATTGCTATTAACATATTTCATGTTAACCCTTTGTACTCGGAGCTATTTCACTTCGAAAAATCAAATGTTTTTTCTGACCTAGAATATTTTTATTCTCTATAATTTTTTAAATTTCACAGATACGATAAATTTAAATTTTTAATAATTGGTTAGATAGCGACATATCTAATTAATGTAAACAATATTTTAAATAATGGTAGGGTAAACTGTACTATTGTTGGCACTGCAGTAGTTAGTGGCACTTTTGATTTAAACGGCAAATATTAAGAATTCCTGGTGTGGAAAATCATTTTTTATTACTTTTTATATATATTTCAAAACAACGCTGTAAGTTTTCATAATAGACTTCCACATATGACTGCTAGCCAATGTGTCAATGACTGTAATATTTGTCTTACGATTGTTATTCACTGAATATATTTTGTAATAAAAGATTTATGACACAAAACTGTTTGATTTCGCTGAAAAAATCTCTATTATCTTATAATAGTAAAAAATTAAACTCGTTTAAACATTTCAGAAAAAAATAAGGAGATTTTTATTACAATTTTAGCTCAGAGTGCCGATCATTGTATAGTTCGCCCTACAGCAATTTTTAGTGACGCCTCCGAGGCGCCTCTCCAGTGCAAAGGGTTAAAAAAGTGAAAGTCACAAACTTTCATATCAATTGAGCCCCTTAGTTGACAAATGAATTAAGTCCCTTTTCTTAATATTGTAGAAAGCAGACTTCCGTGTAATATCGTAAAAAAAAATTAAATACACAATGTAACTTTATTGTAACCACATAAACTAAAGAAAGAATAGTAATTATGTCATTGTAACTTAAAATAATATCCATATTTTTTCAATAGTAAACAAACAGTAACGTAACGAATAATAAAGTGTCATTATTTTACTGAATTGTGATATCACTTTTTTGTGAGAAAGTGTGACTTACGTCACTATGGCTATTAGTGTATTAATAATCATAAGTCACACAAATGTTATTTTTAATGCGCTACAAGTTTGCTGTATAGTATGTATTAAAGAAATGTATTCGGTTGCTGGATTCTTTACGAGTCTCTTCAATTGTACTGGTTTTTAATGCTTGAAAGAATACATGATGAATTGGAGGGATAAATTTCAGCAAATCTATCATGTTCTTTTTTTGGCCACAGAAACAGGACGCAAAGATGGATAGAAATTTTCCTGCATTATGTTTTTCAACTGCAATGGCTTGCTACACCAAGCACGCTGAATATTTAATACTTCATACTCAACATCCACAGAAATCTTAGTTTTACAAAAAACTGTTTTCCACGTTCATAGTGTCACCACTGAATGTTGAGCCAATTTACAATTTGTAGTAATGTATTTTTCTTACGCTTTGTTATTGACCATTCTAGCTGTTTAGTTGAACAAAATTCGTTTCTTTTTATTTCATAAACCAGAAACTTGTAATGTCGAGCAATTTTCATACATAGATACCAATCATCATGGACGTAAATAGATGTATGGCGTGCTGCAGATTCAACAAATCCAAAATCTGAATCGTTCGGTAAAAACGAATGTCCTTATATTAAGAATTTCTGTTCTATAACCTTCGCTGCAATATCATCACTTTGAACTAATTTTAACAAAGACAAATTTCTTTTTATATTACGATTTTGTCCAGTACAAGAATCTTTTTTGCAGGAACTATATTATTGTTCCCGTTTACGTATTCTGCACCCGAATTACGAAGACTTATTGCAACATTCCTAGCCCAACCATCACTGTTTCTTACTCTTTTCCGATTTTTTGCAGTAATTGCGTTAACGTTAATCATTTCGAGCAAATGTTACTGATACGGAAGCTAATAAATTACTAAACAGTTCTAGAAAGTTAATGTAAACATGAATGACCCTCGTCGGTTTTAGTAAATACGAAATGATTATCGCGTATACATATACCAGTTTCCTTTAATCGAATATGACAATAGAGTAAGTCCATATGTTCCGTGGAATAACGGAGTAAGTCCAAGAGATTGGACTTACGCCATTATTCGAGATATTGTTACAGTCACTTTATTTAGAATGTAGAATATTGAATCTTATCTTTTATTAGCATAAAACAAAGTATTAGCATACACAAGTGAATGTGTTAAATAAAACAAGTACTCTAAAAAGAAGTAACTTAAAGTAACTTACTATTTCTGCAAAAATCCATTTTTCGGGATTTTGGACTTGTGCCACTTGTCAACGAAGGGGCTTAATTGTAAAAATAACAGAGTAACATTAGGGACGGATGAGGGTGAAGACATTTATGGACTTTTATGGACCCAAAATGAAGTCCCAACGTGTTATTAGAGAGCACAACAGTTCGTTTCAACCAAACTGTAGAAAAATCGAAAGATTCTGGGGCAGTTTGATACGAGAAACGACTCGGCGATCGAAGGGGTAGCACGGCCTCTACCCCCGCGTGTTCGAGTCCCCAGGTAAGCTGGGTAAGCACCGCCCTCCCGGCAGCACAGGTAAACCCCCCACCATGATATGGGAACATGGTGGTGGGCACGAGCGACCCTCGTCGATACGCGGAGGGCTACGATAATGCCATTTCGTTTCTGCCACGGGAAAACAAGAGCCATGAACATTCTTCTTTCATCTGACCAATTCTCACCTCTGTTTCGCTCTTCCGTCTCGAACGAAAATATTATCGATCCAACAATTTCACGGAACGGTCCCGCGACTCTTCATCCAGTCTCTGATACGGCCGCCGTAAACTTCTTCCACCAGTGAACACAGTGACGTTCGATCCGGCCGGGGAAGTCGCAGAAAGTGAAAAACGGTTCGATATTTCGTCGAGCGAGAAGTTGTAAAAATAACAGTGATACGATTCGCGACACGCGATGCATCAGAACGTCTCGGAGAGCTGGCCCCCGAGGAACTCGATTGGTTAATAACAGTCGCATGAGTTTTCCCATCGAAAAAAATGGAGCGGCCGACGCGGACCGAGTTACACGCGACACACGCGAGGATCCTGGAAGTTGTTTAATTATGTAGTGATTCGGTGTGCCCGTGATCGACATTAACACTTCATAACAATCTCATCAGCATCATGGAATTCCCATGGACTTTGCAACACCAAGTCGCCGAGCCTGTTCAAAATGGACGGACTCATCCGAGCGAGCACCACGAGGACTCCGGGATTAATCAGGCGACCACGAGGCGATTATTGGCTGTGGCAGGTAACGTTGCATCGAATCGATTCGCTAACGAACGCGTGGAGACCGACGCGACAGGATCCTGGAAAACCGGATCCAGCACATAAAATTTGGGGAAACATTTTTGATCCGCAACTGGAACACTTTTAAGACCGGTTGTTAGCTTAAATATCAACTGATGTTGAGACATTTTCGGATACCTTAATAGCAGAACTGTCTCTCCTCGACGAAAGATACCATTCGATTCTCAGCAATTTAGAAATCATTAGCAGCAGAATCGTGATTAACAAGTTGTCTGTTGTCTACGTAAATCTTATTGGCAAAACCACCCTAATTTTTTTTTAAGTTTTTATTCAAAGAATCAAGGTGTACAGTATTTTTACATTGATCACAACATGATCAGTGAATGAGCTACATTATTTTTCTATACTAACATATTGCCTGGTCTCATATTGACGCTTACACAATCATATCTTTACGTTCACCTAACTCTTATCAGTCTCAACTAATCTTTATCTGCGTATATGTTTAACATTTGTGTTTGTTTTTCGTATTGTCAGATTTCGCAAAAAAAGGAAGGAAAAACCGACTCTGTTTTTAGGTTCTCCATAATATTGAAACGGAAACTGGTACTATTTACACTATTTACACAATATTTACATATATACAACAAAACGATATTGTTGACCTATTGTTAAATATAATATTCTTTTAACAGTAATTCTTTGCTTATTAACAATATTCACAGTCTTTTAATAAGTGTCTTTATCTTTACTATAGCAGTCTTTGGTATCTCTATTATTAGTTTAATGCGAAACAAAACTTTGGTTCGCGACTTTCTTTTTCGATATTCAGTGGACTTCTTCTGTAGTTTTATTCCTTTGTAATCTTTGTCTGAACTTGTTCGAGTTGGACTGACCTCAAGATCATGTTAAAAAACTTAACACCTTTCATTAACATCTTAACTCCATGTAACTCTTTAAAAATTAAATAGCGTTATCTTAAACTAATTTTTACAAACTCTTTTTTCAGTATTGCAAGAGGTATTTCTAAGCTAACAAACTTGCCCGTATTTTGTTTGATCTCGCAACTTTTTACAACCAATGGGAACTTGCTCCTGTTTACAGGATGTTCTTCTTGGGATTACGGCTTATCGTAGAATTATGGTTTTGCTTTGACATCGCATTGCTTCCACGTGTAATGTTATGCAATCACATGAACAGCTCGTCGATATTTTCATTAAATCGTACAAATCATGCACTATCTATAATCGTATTGATTTTTTCATTTAATATCATTTCTATATGATATCATTTCTATGTGATATCACTGTACAATAAATTTCAACTTTTTCATGTTTCCAAATAACTGTTGGGCGTATCTTATAGTGTTTTTAGCGCTGATTCCGAATCTGGCCTTAATTTTCTCTTAGATGCACAATTTTTCAGATATTTGAATTTGAAAAATGTCATATTTTTTGACTTTGAACAAATACTGTGATGTTATTATAGAAGATATTGTATTGTTCTTTACAGCAAAAGATTTTCTAGACTTTCCCGAATCCCGTGATATGCAATAGTAATACGTTGTGATTGTTTAAACATGTTTAATTAACGCCAAAAGCTCTATAAGATACATCCAACAGTTATTTGAAAACAGTATTATTGTTGGACAGTGTAATATCATATCGATTGTATTATTATTGTCGTTTTTTGTGCATGTCCCTTCTTTGTTATTAGAAGAGGTTTTGTATCTTTCTCTTTTTTTTATTGTAAACACTTATGTAAAAGGGCTTTAGTCCGCCTATAATAATAAATAATAATAATAATATTATGCAGGACCAGCGCGAGGCAGGTTTAGCGCGTTTACTGAAGCCCCGCCTCGCGTTTTAAAAGAAAACTCAGCAGACATTTTGCAGGACCCTCTGTGTATAGTAGATTGAATATTCGGGTATGTTTGGGGAAAATACAATCGCATAATCCGTAAACCGCATAATAATAGTAAATCCTCATTGTTTAATTTAAGTATATGATTTGAATGTGCATTCTGGCCCCGCAAAAAGATCCCGCCGGCTCTGACATTAAGTCAGATGACACGTGCGTTCCTCCGGAACGATCGCCGCCATTTCGGGGACATTATGGCGATTTTCGCGAGCGAAGAAAATTCGAAATAATTGAAAAGAATTTTAGATACCCGATTAGATAAAAGAGATTGCTTTGATATTGTGGTCTCTCCGTTTATTGTTTAAGATGAGTTATTTCGAAATTGCTGTCGCCATTAGAATTAGAACGGATCCTGCGTTCGCGTTTACCACGGTTCAGAGGTGCTTCTGGCAAATTAGATTATTACGTGCCGACGAAACAATGGAGAAATGAGTCTCCGCCACTCTCTCCGATTATTAATGGGACTGTTTTTATCGTTATCGAAATGGCCATCAACAGAAAACGGTAGATCCGCGAGCCGTGCCTACGGAATGCTTCCGGGAAGTAGGTAATTTGTTTTCAGAAAATCAACTGTAACCCGGCGTCGCGTTTTCTTTTTGCACATTGTTACACGCTACCACCGTTGTCAACACTATTATAAGAAACTATAAAAAACTCTGGAATGAACTACATTAACAAAGTCAAGAAAGAACTCGTTTAACAAAACGACTACATCCATTTAGAACTTCAGACTAACTTTTCTAATTTATAATCGCTTGTACTCGGATAACGGAACAGTTATTTAAATATAGTGATAGATAAAACGTGCATTTGCATACACAGGCATCCATAAAACCCACTTATCAGTCGATAAAAATTAAATACTACTAGAACGCACAATGAAAGCGTCACAGCTAGTCGTCATTGTTATTAATTACGACAATGAAACAATTAATCAATGAAAGTAATCAAAGTTATTTTCCAGGAAATTATACGCCCAATTTTATCTGTGTGACATCCAAAAAGATTGTTCGACTTTTAATTCGATTTTTTCACAAATATTAAAAGAACTAATAAAAACATATTTATACGAAACGAAAGTACAAGAAAATACGAACCATTGCTGTTCTAAGATTTTTTCATCTGTTTATTGTTTTAATTGGATCGTTTAGATACGTCTAAATTTACCTGTTTGACCATCCACAAAGATTGTTCGACTTTTCATTCGATTTTTGCGCAAATATTAACCCTCATCCATCCCTCCTATCAATTTCACACAGTTTTCCCCGAAATAAATTGTACTGTTTTGTCATTTGCAGGTAAATTTTCCCGGCACTTTGTGTGACTTTTATTTTTTAAATGCCGAACGCAACCGGAAAACCTAACAAATGTAAATGTTAACTTCTCAATTTGACTAAAAAAACGTTGAAGTTTTTTTATTTTTTGTTACTGTATCAATTTGACACTGAGGGACAAATTCAGTTCGTAAAATGAGGGCCGGATGAGGGTTAAGAGAACTAAAAAATATATTTATAAGAAACGAAAATACAAGAGACAAACTATTAATTTCCTAAGACTCTTTTCATCTGTTTATTGTTTTAATTGGATCGTAAATGTAGAAAATCCGCAACGTAATAATTAATCATTACGTGACACTCTTTCAACATAAGTTTCCGTCTGAAGTGTCGGTGGGAACGTGTCGCGAGCATTTATCGCTCGGAATCGTTCGGATTGCGTGTAAAGGGTGTAACACCTGTCGGTGGTCCGATCATCCCACCGTGACCATCTAATTACCGTGAAAACAAAAAAATAAGTTGCATCGAAGCTCGCACACCCCGATCGTTTAGGCGGGTAACTGCGACTTCGGCAGCTGCGCTCAACCCCTACCGAACAATTAAGGGGTGAAATCGACGATTCGGTCCTATTAACTTCCTCTGTTTAAACGCTCTTCCGGTCCGGCTACTATACGCGATCGTGTCTCACGGGTCAGCTGGTTGAGAAGCGATTTCGTGGACAATTACACAGGTATAGTTTTACACACGTGCGGACATTATCGGTGACAGGTGATCATTGAAATTTCAAACATCGTACGCTCCTCAAGCATAGCTGCATACAGAGACTAGGATAACAATTCACCAATTTTATTAGCTGGCTTTCTTGTCTGTCTGTTTGTTTATTCGGTACAAATCTTGCTATTGATTTTAACCCTCATCCGTCCCTCATTTCACGAACTGAATCTGTCCCTCGGTCTCAAACTGACACAGACACAAAATAAAAAAATTTCAATATTTGTTTTTTAGTCAAATTGATGAGTAACATTTACATCTTAGGTTTCTCGGTTGCGTTCTACATTAAAAGAAATAAAAACTCACACAAAGTTTCGGAAAAATTTAGCTACAAATAACAAAAAAGTAGTAACTTATTTCGAAGAAAACTGTGTCATATTGACACGAGGGATGGATGAGGGTTAAATAACTTCCCAATAAGATAGAGACTTGAAACTTTCCACATAGCTCAGAATTGGATGACAATGCAATATTCAAAAAGAAATTTTTTAAAATACTGTGTTTAGGATTTATACATTATTTCTTTTTATTTTACACGTTAAATCAATATATTATGTTTCCTTTTAAGCGTCACAATTTAAAGAAATACATCTTGCGACGTAGACGCAAAGGATGAATAATTCTACAGTACATGAAAATATTGAATGGGTGAATTTTCACTCTGAGGAACGTATGAGGATTAATAGAACAGTTGACATTCGTGTTTTTTTTTAAATTTATTTATACAGGTCGCATCAACAACAAGGTCATTAGCTAACATAAAGATCATATAAGATTATATTATGTCTTTATACTTAGAAACATTTATCGGTATACTGAGGAGAAATAGATTTGCAGTTGTTGTATACAAAATTACAGAGTATGAAAAATTTTAATGGATTTTCGAATCTTTAAAACTTGGACTTCGTCTTCTTTGGAAGGAGAAAAGAAACCATTGCAAAATGAAGTGTTCAACTGAAACTGGCCAGTCAAGTTAGTGTGACCAATGTGAAGACGGGTGTTAACTACGAAAATTAATACAAAAAATACTATATATAATACTACAAAAAATTTATTATATATATATTATTAAGGGTAGTATTAATTTAATATGAAAAATTTTATATTATTTTGAAATTTATATTTAAAAGTTGGTTTTACATTAAAGTGGTTTAATTGGATTTGTATTATGAAATTAAAAATTTTAATATTTTGGTGAAATATAATAGGTTTCATGTGAAATTAAAGTCTAATTATAATTTATATTGAAAAATCCATATAAATGTTTTTTACTGTTTATTCTAATGAAACTGAAAATTAAATGTTTTTTATCCAATAAATAATTATTTTTATAATTGATAATAATAACTTATTTTGTGTATTAAAAACAATAAAGAATAAAAAAAATGAGGAAGCTCTTTTCGAAGGAAAAGAAAAAGTTAATTATATGAAAAATTTGGTATAGTTTTAATAATTATTGAAATTTACACAGAAAATTTATTGTGCCTGGCCCACTCTATGGCCATCAACACTACACATATCACCACTGGTCAAAATGTCCGGTTTCAGATTTTTCATTTTACCATTATTGAAATGCTAAGAATGATTTTATAAAGAATGGTTGTATAGATGTCTCTAGTAGAACACGCATTACAATGGGTGACGCACAAAGGCTAAATGGAATCAATCTTGTCATTTTTCTAAGGGAATATGCACCAGTTACTTTCAAGACTCGATAGGTTTAGTGTTAAACGGTTTCGACCAAACGGTTTTTAATTCTTAGAAATTCATATTTCACAATCGCATCGTGTAAACGGATCCTATTGGCAGTCCGCAAAACCCGTCTTCGTCTTTGTTGATCTTATATGCAGATTTACCACGAATGAAGTCATCAGACAGAAAAGAAGATTTATTTGTGTTTATCAATTCAAGAACTTCTAGGAGTACCATCCCCGTTAGAAAACACGAAGTCTTGTCTCCTCGAAACGATGTTAATGCGTACGGACTCTTCCGTCACTCGAAGGACGGTGACATTGTTCCTCTGACTACTAATTTTCACTACCGTTACGGTACTCCTCCAAACACTGTCAATATTTACCGATGTAAAATAGAACTAGTTTGTTTTTAAATTATAGTCAAGTAAATGCGCTGCCATAACCCTACTGCATTCATTCGCTCATTATGGTCATGAATAAATTCATAAACGTTACATTGTTTCAATGCTTAAAAATCAAGTTCCATTAAAAGAATGTTACTAGAAACATTTATTCGCGGCGCGGTTCGATCATTACTACAATGGAAAAGAAAAGGAAAGAGAGGTGTTTCGTCCTGAACCCGCTAGAGGACTCATCAGTAAGGCTATCTAGCGAGCCTTGCCTTAGACACGACGGGATGCTAGAAGGCAATTTGGAAGTCCTATTTATACTGAAAGGTGACATATCAGTAACTAGCGAGAAACACTTTCTGACTATGTTGTCCATCTTGAGGACTATGTCAGAACTAACGTTCAAAACATATTAGTCTACTTCTGGGACGTTGTCAGATCAAAATGTCTTCCTTTGAATTTATTTATTCGCCAAACCTTAATAATTAATTGTTTTGGTTTTTCGATCGTCATATATCTAAAGATAATAGAAATATTTATTCGCAGCGCGGTTCGATCATTACTACAATGGAAAAGAAAAGGAAAGAGGTGTTCGTCCTTAGCTGGCCTAGTCTTATACACGACGGGATGCTAGAAGGCAATTTGGAAGTCGTATTTATACTGAAAGGACGAAACACCTCTTTCCTTTTCTTTTCCATTGTAGTAATGATCAAACCGCGCCGCGAATAAATATTTCTATTATCTTTAGATATATGACGATCGAAAACCCAAAACAATTAAAAGAATGTTACGTTTGTTTTACATCGATTTTAATTTCCAAACGTTTAGTCTATAATTTTTCAAACGATTTATAATACTTGCCAAATTTAGAATGACTATTTTTACACTTAAACAATTTTATGTATGTTTGAAATTGACTTTATCATGAATAATAAATTCCTTAGAGGTCTTTAATAATTTTTTAATTATTCGACTTGACTAAACCTTGGTAAATTTCGGATTTTATGTATAATTCAGAAAGAGGTTTCATTTAAACAATTTTATCTGTACGTCAATTGAATTTTCCCGTAAACGATCGCTTCCAAGCTTGTGGTCATTAACTTCGCGAATGCTTGAACAATCATTTTAGTTCTCGTTTCTTTGAAACCGGACGATTAGCGACGGACACACACGAACGCGCTTTCTTCTTGTTACTTTTCGTTTCCATTGTGATTATTATTCATTTGCCGTCAGGAACGATTAGCATAATTGCCAGTTCGCCGCGCAGAGGAAGATCGGGAATCGAGAAACGGAGCTTTTTACGAGGCCGAACGAAAGTGAGCCAATTTTCATAGACGCGACACGGCTCGAACTGCCATTTACGGCGCATTTCTATTTGCTTTGTTGGAGAAAGTCGCCGTGGTGCTAGCACACGGTGGAACCTTTTTGCATCGTTCGCGACCCGATCAACCGAGTCGCGTCGAAGTCACAGGCATTCTCGAGATATAATTAAAACGGTAGCCTTTTCTAATTTATTCGACGGTTTGTTAGAATTCGTTGAGAAATATCTTCGTGTAACGTCGACTTCGTTACATACCGTGATAAATCAACAATGTTGCCCAGCTAGTTTTTGCACATCCTGCATTTTGCATACACGGGACTTTATCATCGGAATATTCGCACGTTTCCTTCCTCGTAAAACACTTACTTATGCTATTCTGGTTTTCACAAAATAAATTAATAAAGTATTCAATTGACGCAGAGCTGGGGAAAATAGTATTTTAAATAATAAATAATCCTATTTATTTTAAAGTATGTGTACTATTTTGAACATAAATTACTTTATTTAATCCAGTAATTTTTGAAAATACAATATTTTATTTGATGCAGTATTTTTTAAAAATAAAATAATTTATTTGAGTCAGTAATGTTTCAAAATAGTATTTGAAAATAGTTATACCTTATTTGAAGAATATTAAAAATATTTGGAGTTTGTCTTTATTTTCAATTTCAATTTTAAATATTATTGCTGAAAATAATAGTTCGCATTCAATAGAGTTAGAAGTAGAAATAGTTTCCTGGCATTAAGATATACTGTATTGAAATTGAAATAGAAATATTTTATTTTGTGGTTCCGATTGTCAAAATAGAAATATTTTATTTTCGAAATCGTATATCTTATTTAAAATACTATTTTATTTAAACAAAATAAAGTCTAAAATATCAAATAGTATTTGAAATATTTGTTTCGCCAAAGTAATGCCCACCTGAGAATCGACCGATTCGTAGCATTAGAATATTAGAAAATGTGCTTCGAGGTGAACCAAGTTTAATGCAGGTGTTTAGAAGCTTATAATGCACCAGTGTAATTATATAATATGCAGTATGATGCAACTCTATTGTATTACTTTGTTTTCGTGTGAGATAGTGAATGTGTATACAGAGTACGCAGTCGCAATGTGAAGTATAGCGAGAGACGTAATTTTTTATATAAAAATGATTAAAATTTATACGAATTAATCTCGTTAATAAAAATACAACACCCAATATCAATTCAACTGTTTAAATAAATGAGAAGTAAACACCTAAAATAATAGTAAAAATAAGGGGGTTTATAGATTTTTTTATTATTATCGAATAGATTATGCCTTCATGTAATTATAAATCCTGAGGAAATTATTTAAATAATAGAGTTTGATAATGGAATATCATAAGCGTTAAATATAATATTTTCTGGGGATCATATTGTGCCAATTTCAATACTTGATGCAATAGCACAATGTGAGTAGGTTAAAAAAAAAGAAATAAACAAAATAATTCTGAAATAATAAATAGAATTATTCCTAATTTTCAAAACATTTAAAGTATGACATCCTTGTATGTATAGCATCATAAGTGTTAATCAAAATTTTCTCATTGATTTTTTCGAGAGAATTAATCTAAAAATTGTATTCGATGTGTGTTATTGTGTAATGCTATCACGAGTGTGTCAATATGTTTGTCCAAGGCTGACCGTTTCTACTTCGCAACAAGTCAAAGAAATGTGCATATCTCAAAGACAGAACATTGAATTAAAAAAATGTGAGCCTGCATTTATTTAAATAACACTCGAACATTGTCGTGTTCTTAATGACGTCGTAGAAGAATAAAAAGAAAATTTATATTTACCAACACATATAAACATACACTTGCATGCTGAAATAGCATGAACATAACTTTTATAAAAAAAATTAAACCGACTTCGAAACGCTCTAAAAAGTATGAAATAACTTCCATTTTTTTAAATATTAACCCTCATCCATCCCTTATTTCACGAACTGAATCTGTCCCTCGGTGTCAAACTGACACAGTGTCGCAAAATAAAAAGAAATTCAATGTGTTTGTTAGTCAAATTGATGAGTTAACATTTACATCTTAGGTTCTTCGGTTATGTGTTATGCATTAAAGAAATAAAAGTCACACAAAGGTTCGGGAAAATTTACTTACAAATAACAGAACGGTACAACTTATTTCTGGAAAACTATGTCAAATTGACACGAGGGACGGATGAGGGTTAAATGCAATACAATTTTTTCGGAGGCAGTGCAAAATTGAAAATTTTCCGAATGACAGATGTTATCGATTATAATTTCATTGGAATATGGTAGACTTGTAAATCAGTAGATGAGAAGTAAAGATACATTAATATGTGAAAACATATAGCAGAATTTAAGGATTTTTGTAATTTCCAGTGTCGAAAATTTTCATTTCTGCGCCGCCTCCGAAAAGGTTGTCTTGTGTTTAATATGATATTTAATATTTTATAAAATGGAAATTATTTCATACTTTTTAGTATATTTTTTAGTGCGTTTCGAAGTCGATTTAATTTTTTTTTCATTTCACTCTTCTTAGTGAAATAGAAAAAATTAAAAATTCATTTTCAAGGGACCAATCGGGAGACATACTCTACAAAATGCAGAAGGTTCGTTCCGATTAGTCCATTCGTCTCGGCGTAATAGGTAAACATACATAGAAACAAAAAAAGGCATATCTAGATCGAATCGAATAGTGATTCTTTATTTTGATTCCCCGTAGAGTTACAAATTCTTTACATCCTTCCCTCCATTCCCTTCCCTCGTTCTTGACGCTCTTATGCTCTATCATTATTTCTAACTCATAACTAATTTACATCTATACTTAATAAATTATCGAGATAAATTGATAGAGAGAGAGCGAGAGAGAGAGAGAGAGAGAGAGAGAGGGAGAGGAAGAGAGAGAGAATTATAAAGATTAATTTTCTTTCAAGCTTTAGCAGCTTTCAAATATTAAACATATTGCATGTAAAAGTATAATATAAATATAAAAGTTGTAAAGAATTTAACCGATCATTAGTTTATCTGGAAACTCACAAACGTACGACAAACAGAGTGATAGAGAGAGAAAATATATTTACAATAGAATTTATTTACATTAGATCGAATTGAGTGACCTCCTCTTTCTTCGAAGTCGGTTGAAAACAGAATTTTGTTTTGATAAAAAAGAAGTTTTTGTTCAGTAAATTCCGTGTGAGATTTTCATCACATTAAGATCGACAATCATTTTCGACCCAGCTATAATAATCGTTCCTATTTGTTGATGCGTTATCATCAAGGAAATAGTCAGCGATTTACACTGAATGGCGAAATTCGATTAATCAGCGAGATGAACACGTGCAAATAATTACTAGATTCACGTGTCGCGTTATTAGTGTCGGTGAAACCCACCGGCTCCGACACGTGTTGGTTACGTTTGCAGTAAACGTTGTTGTTCGTCTGCTGTGCAAATTCTCGGCAGAATTCTCTTGTACACGATGGCGCTGGTTACGCGTGCAACTCAATGCGGACGCGCTACTTCAAAGATAAATGAGGTGGGGGAACAAAAGGCGAAATTGTCTCATAATCGCGTGGCAATTATTCCGAAAATCACGTAAGTAGCATTGTTTCGATTACGTAATTTTTGTTCTGGTAGGGATATCAAATAATAGGATATGATCAGAAAATTATTAATCCTTGGGTAAGAGAATAATTCCTGCGAAAGATGAAGTTGATAGGATTAGGCGAAAACGTGCCACATTGACGTTGAACTTGCAGAAAACATGAAATTTTATAGAAGAAAAAACAAATTTAGAATTTTTTAGTATTACTGCAGGGACCTCAAACTGTCTGCAGAATTCCTGAAGGGTTGTGATGGGATTTTTTCACCGTTAACCGGAGACACGAGACTTGAGCGAAAACGGACTTGTCAGCCGGAAGGTGGCGGACAGCAATTAGACAGGCTAATTAATGTGAAATGATCTTAATTCTTACGAAGTACACTTATACAGGGTGTCACAAAATTATGTGTCATGGACACCATAGCGTGATTTAGCCGGAAATGAGATAAGAAACTCCCCGCACAATTGACCTTGAACGTGAAAAACAATGTAAAAAAAAATCAAAATTTTTTTCATTCGTGTTCTACTAGTCGTGAAGACGAACTCTGTGAAAGGATCTCTAGGTCACACCTGAATCGTTCTCTTAAAAAATGATGTTGAAATTCACACAATTTTTGAAACACCTTTGTTCATACCATTTCTTCATTTCACAGTTCATAACAATCAGCTGACTCGTAGAAGTGGGCATTCTTTAGCGAAACAAATATTTCAAATACTATTTAATATTTTAGACTTTATTTTGTTCAAAGAAAATAGTATTTTAAATAAGATATGCAATCTCGAAAATAAAATATTTCTATTTTAACAATGGGAACCAGAAAATAAAATATTTCTATTTTAGTAATCTGAACACACAAATAGAATATTGTATTTTTTGCCTCGTTATACCTTTTTTTGTACTTTCTTTGTGACTCGGGACGTGGGGGAAGGCCCTGTCTAAGATTCATTCCCCCACGTCTAATCCGAGGACAACCGCTCATGTTTTTGGCTATTGCCTCGTTATACCTAATTCTTTCAGAAATCGCATTACATATAGGTAATTTAATATTTCTTATCGTAGCAATAATTTAAAGAAGAAATGGTACTTAATGTAAGAAACTATGTAATTTGCCACATTTTCGTTTTATTTATTATTAACTATTTCTACTCATTAATCTATTGAATGCGAACCATTATTTTCAGCAATAACGTTTATAACTGAAATTGAAAATAAAGACAAAGTCCAAATATTTTCAATACTCTTCAAATAAAATACTATTTTCAAAAGTTATTACCTGAAATAAATTATTTTATTTTCAAAGGTTACTGCATCAAATAAAACATTTTATTTTCTTACACTATTTTATACACATACTTTGAGATGAACAGGATTATTTATTATTTAAAATAGTATTTTTCTCAGATCTGCTGACTCGTTATGCAGAAATGATCAAAAACATAATACTGCTATTTCCCGAACTATGAAATGAAAGAATATTATGAACAGAGGTGTTCAAAAAATTGTATAAACTTCAATATCATTTTTTAAGAGAACGGTTGAGCTGCGGCCTAGAGTTCCTTTCACAGAGTTCGTCTTCAGGACTAGTAGAACACGAATGAAAAAAATTGATTTTTTTTTACTTTGTTTTTCACGTTCAAGGTCAATTTTGCGGGTGATTCCTTATCTCATCTGCGGCTAAATCGGTGGTGTGGAATCACGCTATGGTGTTCACACTTGAATGCATGTAAGGAATTATGATATTTTGGGAGGTATAAAATATTTAACCCTCATCCGTCCCTTGTATCAATCTGACACGGTACTGTCGTAATAAGTTATACTGTTCTGTTATTTCTAGATGAATTTTCCCAAAACCTCGTGTGACTTTAATTTATTTAATGCGCAACACATAACTGAAAAACCTAAAATGTAAATGTTAACTCATCAATTTGACTAAAAAATACTGAAATTTTTTTTATTTTCTGTCACTGCGTCAACTTGACATCGAGGGACAGCTTCAGTTCGTAAAATGAGAGAAGGATGAGGGTTAACTTGAATTTTCAGTATACTCTTCACATTTAGCGCGCAGTTATTTCCATTTCAAATTCGGCTCGACGTGGCACGTCTTCCCGACGTCCGATTGATCTAAAACTTTGGATATATCAATTTTTTCATGAAATAGAATAATATTGGAGGAAGGTGTGCCCAAAGAGTCATGGTCGAAAAATAAGGACCACACTAATGTATATTAATCTATAATTATTAATTATTATTAATATATTAATGTATAAATATATTATAAAGTATAAAGTATATTAATGTATAATAATCACTGTAATGAACGCATCAAATCCAGAATCTACCTCGATCGTATCTACTTCACCTCTCCTTCTAGTTTTCCAAAATCTATTCCCAATGTATCAAATCATACGTTTCAGACACTATTAAATCTTTTTCTCGTTTATTTGCTATTGTCCCCTTAATTGACCCACCATAGTCTCTCCCTTTTCCAAAAATTAGTTCTTATGCAAATTTCAGAAAGATCTCACTAACTACATTATCTTTAAAAATATCTTCCTAGAGTTCACCCAAAAGTACCCTCATCACACCCATGTTTTTACTGATTGATTCAAATGTAACGATGGAGGATGCGGATGTTCTGTTATATTCCCTAATTGTCGAAAACTTTTCATACTCCATGACGTCCGCTCTGTTTTCTTCTGTGAACCCTATGCCATATTACAAGCTGTTCACAATCCATTATTATTGTTTAAGACCCTAACTTTATAATATTCACCGATTCCGCTAGTGTCCTAGAGAGTTTATCCAACCCAGAAAACCAAGACCCCATCATTGTACATTTCTTCAGTCTTAATCAAAGCTGAAATTAACAACAAAGAAATCTTTTTTTCATGGATCCTCTCTCGCGTAGAAATATCGGGAAATGAAACAGATGGAACAAAAAATGGAGTTCCCCTCCCTCTAAGCTACCTTGGTTAGTCAATACCTCTGTAATAACGACTGTCTCCCGATTATTAACAAAAGAGACCAGGTAGTTATCACCCGACTTCGCATTGGCCACACTAACTTGACTCACATATATAAAATTTTGAAAGATCCCCTCCCCGTATATACCCGATGTAATACACCACTTTCAGTTGAACAGTTCATCTTACAATTTCCCCTTTAATCCTTCCAAAGAAGACGCTTGGCTATCCCTAACAATTTAAGTAAATGTTTCAATATTAGTAAGAATATAGTCCAAGTTTTAAAATTTCTAAAAACATAAACTAAAATTTTCCATACTCTGTAATTTTGTATATAACAACTGCAAATCTATCTCCCCCTAAGTATACCTATAAATGTTTCTAAGTAAAAAGACACGATATTGTAGTCTTATGATGTAATATTTGTGGTCGCTAATACCTTGTTGTTGATGCGACCTGTATAAATAAATAAATAAAAAACAAAAATCCGGAATCTACCGACAAGGTCCGAGAGTTTGTAATCGATGAATATTTACTTAATCATTTTAACTTTTGACTTGATAAATGAAAGCGAACGTCGTCCGTGATACAGGGGTCCCAAAATTCGTGTACTTCCTGGAAATGGGAGGTTCCTTGGGTCATTTGAAGCGACATTTTCCTTTACAAAAATGACGTCGGCGGCTTTGTTTAGGAGTTATTAACGAAAAACACGGACCAATCAGAGCGCGGCTACAGCGGATTGATTCTGGCTCAGCCAATGGCGCCGCCACGCTAAGCGGGACCTGTCGCTGAGTCGGACTCCGTTTGCTCTAGCCGCGCTCTGATTGGTCTGTGTTTTTTGTTAATAACTCCTAAACAAAGCTGCTGGCGTCATTTTTGTAAAGGAAAATGTCGCTTTAAATGACCCAAGGAACCTCCCATTTCCGGGAAGTACACGAATTTTGGGACACCCTGTATAAGCAGATAACTTGCATAGAATATTTCAACGTGGGAACCTTGACCGAGTAAAATAATGCGTTAAAACGGTCCGAGGTAGATCGATAGTCAAAAAAGATCGAATCTGAAGCCGCGAAGTCAAGGTTACGAGCGTTTGATGGACCAAACGTGATTTAAACTGTTCGCGCACGAACTTACGTAAACACGTAACAACGTTACACCATCAACACTAATTATAACGTGTGCACGAAGCGAGGTCTTATACACATGATTCGGCGGAGGTTTGATGGCCGAGAGTGATAACGTCGTTACCTGTGTTTCTTTCGCCTCGTCTGAACCGTGACACTCGGAAGGAATCTCATTCTTAGATAAATAGCTATTAAAATTTGTTAATTATTCTCCAAAAAAAGGTATCTTTCGCACAGACCTCGGGAAAATAGTATTTTAAATAGTAAATTATAACTAATCTTATTTATTTTAAAGTATGAGTAAAACTTTGAAAATGAAATATTTTATTTTATGCAGTAATTTTTGAAAATAATATAATTTATTTGAAGCACTAATTTTTGAAAATAGCATTTTATTTGGAGAATATTGAAAATATTTGTATTTTGTCTTTTTATTTTTTCAATTTCAAGTTTTAAATATTATTGCTGAACATTATGGTTCGAATTCAATACATTTATGAGTGTAAATCGTTTCTTAATCGTTTCTTAACGACGAGACAAGACTGTATTATGTCTATGCAGTGTCTCAGAGAATTACAGCAATGCAAAAAGTAAAATGTTTGATTTCGTGTGTTAGATTGCTAAAATAGAAATATTTTATTTTGTGGATCAAATTGTTAAAATAGAAATATTTTATTTTCAGGTACAGATTATGAAAATTAAAATATTTTCATTTTAGAAATTGTATATCTTATTTAAAATACAATTTTCATTAAAGCAAAATAAAATCTAAAATATTCAATAGTATTGGAAATATTTGTTTCTCCAAATAATGCCCACCTCTGCATTCGCATTATTTTTTTCACGCTTATATTAACTTGTCGTGTTTGTTGTGTGCGCTAAACTTGTAATCGAATTTTGAACGACTTTACAATGAGCTAGATACTTGAAACTTTAAACATAGCTCGACAGTAGATGGCAATGCAATATTATAAAAGATTTTTTTTAAACTGTGCGTTTAGGAGATAAAACAAAATCTAAGCACCACTAGTATCTCAACGGGAATCGAACCCGGTCCTTACTAAATCCGTTCGGCAGTAAAGACTGAAAAGTAGAAAATAAAAAAATATATAAAAACACTTTTTAAAAAACAAGCTTATATTAAAATTCAATAAAATGGAGAATATATTTTTTAAAGCCTGGAGCACCCACGAAGATTACGTTAATATAGTTTAGCGCTCATGCAAAACAGTAAGCATATTTAAAGAATTTGAAACGATTGTATTATTTTCATCTGATTATTAAAAGAAACAATTGATTGTTTGTGCAGTTCTTGTACCATTTTTGTTTCGTACAGAAATCTGCAGTGTACTAATGACAAATGAATAGAAAGTATTTTCGAGGGAACAAGTATTGCATAAACGTGTGTAAATGAACAGTTCTGCATTTATGTATAAATAATATATAGACTCCGGATTTTATGCACCTATAACAAAAATGAGAGACAGCGTAATTTAAAACAGTGAAGATTTTAAGAGTATTGATATATTATTTTCACCACATTAAACTAATTAATGAAGAACCTAAACTATTTACAGCTCTTGCGTCTTAAAATCGATGCAGAAACTTTTTATTTTACATATACATCCGGAGTCTAATAATAAGATTAAGTGGAATATAATTTTCTGTATTAGAGAACCTGTATTTTTGGGACACCCTGTACATATAAACTATAAGAATCTTGTCTTCACCGCGTCTCATGGCTGGAGGATGTCGCGGATTCGTAAAAATTCGCAATCCTAGTTTTATGAATCTCAGAAACGGATTTCATGGCAAATCAGTAAACAAACCATCGGTGGAGTTAGATTTCGAAAAAAGAATACCGGAGGAGGAATCGTTTATAATTTCACGATGCGCCGTTTAGTCGACCGATTTAATGTGCTATCATGGCCGCTCGCTCGAGTCGTTAACGACTTCCTTTTGCTTTGTTCCTAATAACAATGTAATTATTACGCAAAAGGCAGAAACTCGGTGAAACTCGTCGTCGATGGTACGCCGCACCGTGGAAAAAGACAATCCTTTTTATCTTAGAAAGTTACTCCATGCCGCATCCCGACGCGACCGTTTCGTCGGAGACAATAAAATTGTTACGGACAAACGTGGATGTTTGCCCGTTTCGCACTTTCGCGAAAAACCGTGATCGCCGTTTTTTCGCGATTCGAAATTGGCGTTTGTCAGCATTGCCTCTTTCGATTTCGAAAAGATCAGAGGTGGGCATTATTTGGTGAAACAAATATTTCAAATACTATTTAATATTTTGGTCTTTATTTTGCTTAAAGAAAATAGTATTTTAAATAAGATATACAATTTCGAAAATGAAATATTTCTATTTTAACATAAGCAACCACAAAATAAAATATTTCTATTTCAACAATGGGAACCACAAAATAAAATATTTCTATCTTAACAATCTGAAACAAAAAATAGAATATTGTAGTTTTTGTGCCTACTGAGGTTTCTTGATAAATATACAGTATATCTTATTACCAGGAAACTATTCATAAATCTATTGAATGCGAACCATAATTTTCAACAATAATATTTAATATTCAAATTGAAAATACAGAGAAAATCCAAATATTTTCAATATTCTGAAAATAAACTATAACTATTTTCAAAAATTACTGCCTCAAATAAATTATTTTATTTTCAAACAATTACTGCGTGAAATTAAGTATTTTACTTTCAAAATTGTACACATACTTTAAAATAAATGGGATTATTTATTATTTGCTATTTAAAATACTATTTTCCCCAGCTCTGGAAAAGCTTTTTGATAATCGTTTTAAGATATCTTGTGTGCACGCGGAACTTTTATTATACAGATTCGGAAATATCTGTTCTATGAGAAAGTGTTTTGAAGAAGTTCCTAAGATAATAATAAATTATTCTGCATACATTAAATAATATAAAAATTTTTCATATTAATTCAATATTACCCTAATAGTATAAAATTTTTTAAACGCTTTGTAAAATGTGATTACATCGGACATATAAATTTTTTTTAAAAACGAAACATAATTGTTTCTTTGGAGCCCTGGATAGAAAATTCTAGTTCAGCGGCCACGTTGTACGTGGTAATAATACATATTCAGATTCAAGTCCATCTTGCTGCAACCAGGGGCGGTGTTTGGTCGATACTTCGAAGAGGGATTGGTTGGCAACGGCCCAACCACTGCCATAATTCGCCCCTCGGATTTCTGTCGCGTTTATCATAGTGGACTACACTACACGCATACACCCCCGACTCGGATGACCATTTCAAAATGGCGACAGCTTTTCCAAGAATGTTTCTACCTCATTCCTCGCATGGTGGTACGCCTTTACAGATTTTATGCTAGCTATGGATCTGTTTAAAAACCTGGGAATTTCTTTGCTTATTTTCCAACATATTTCCTCGAGATTCTTACAGTGTACATAGTAGCATTGTTCCCTCAATTTGAAAATTTATCGAGCATCAAGCTATGCGAAACGAATGCTCGCGTTTGGTTGGTCTTGTTTGGGCAACCAATGTCACATTGCGATTTTTCTCACGTGACGGTGTGGCGGCGCGACGCGGCGCGACGACGGCAATTCTTCTTTCACCTTCGATGATCGCCTCGGGATTTTCCTAAAGACACGGCCAAGAAAAAAGGAGAGAAACGGCTGAACGTACACGCCTCTGCGTATTGCAAAACGCCTCTGTGAGCGTACAAACGATCGGGACAATGTACCGGGTGTTTCAAAATCATCCGTGCTCTCTTAATTGACCCACCAAGCACAAACGGGAATTCTAAGTGAACTGCAGATCCTGCCGTGAATGCAGAAACTTCTCGAGTGTAAAAAAAATTTGCAAATTTTTCGTTTATGATTTGTAATGATCGCAAATAAATTCGTTTGTGATTTGTTTGCTGTCGATAATGTAAATTCTTAATGCAATATTGATTAAAAGCTGCGACGTTCGTTTTTTTCTGTTGTTGCATTGAAATATGATTTAAAAAGTACTTTTTTCCGAATTTTCCATTTGTCCGGGCAACTTTTATAGTTTTCCCCCCTAAAACCTTATTCGCGGACCAGTCCTGCCGTTCTCAAGTGATGCGCGTACCAACCAGCAGCGTTTTATGTTTATTTATATAGATTTACTTACAACTATTGGGTTGGCAAAAACTGATTACGATATTTTAAGATGAAACTGAGTCTAATCTTTTTATTCGAGCAATGAATTTTAATGAATAAGATGATCTTTTGTAAAAAAAAATAAATATGAAAATATTTTATTGATTAAAGCTCATCGGTTGAATAAAGAAGTTCGTTTTTAAAAAATTTTTTTTTTTAATTTATTTATTTAATGTTGTTTTAACATCAAAGGTCATTAGCAACACGGTACATTTTCTTCGAATATTTTGTGGATCTTAGTATCTTTGATATATTGGGCAAGATCGACAATGTGTTCATCAGAACCTAACAGAAAGATCCAGGCAGTTTATCATTTTTTTTTTCATTTTCATATTTTTTGCATTCCAGTATAAGGTGATTTATATTAACTGGTACTTTACATATATCGCAGATCATATTTTCTTTTTTACTTAACAAAAATGAATGAGTTACTTCTGAGTGCCCAATTCTGAATCTAGAAATTGTCGTTTGAATTTGACGATCTATTGGATTTTGAAACTTTTGCCACTCAAAATCCGCTCCTTCGTTATGTTACTTTTGTGCATAAATTCTTTTAATATTATCAGTTACATGTTTACTGAATATTTCATTTATATAATTTTATTTCACCTTGAAATACCGAAATTACTTTCTTGCTGAACCAATAATTTCATGGAAGCATCGTGTAGATTACAGTTTTATTATCCACTTTTTTGTATGTATAACTGTGTGAAGCCAGCCGAACGAGAAAAAATATTATATCGCTCTCTTCCTGTAACCTGTTTCTCAAAATAAGAGACCAGTTATACAGCGTCGACCAAAATGATAGTCCCCGCTCTTATTCCCCGTGTAATTCAGCTGAACTCGTTGAAACGACGAGCGACAAATTATCACTGCATCTCAGGTTCTTCTTATAAACAAAATAAATGGTAAATATTGATAGAATTCGGTATTGAAGGTAACAGTAACAGCAAAATTAAGTGGGCTCTTAGCATATCGGACAAACAATATCAATTATTCTTGAACGCACTCGCTATAAAATTCTTTCAGGAAGAGGATCGGAGAAGTTGTTAAACGGCTACCAGAAAACAGGTTCTCTTTTAAACTTGTTCCAATGCTTGGCCTTGTTTTGCCCTTATTTATAGGCATTGCAAACGGTGGTCAACATATTCATATTTCCACGATTTCGTACGTATCACGAACGATTCAACTGGTAGAGATCTCCGTGTTCTGTAGTTTTCAATTCGTTTGATTTCCTAACGTTCTGTCGTTTCCTCGAACGTAAGTGTACAATGACTCACAAGTTCCTATTATATCTACTTATCAAGATTATGTGCTCACTTTGCGCGTTCAATCTAAGAAAGTCAAATAGGAACCTCTAGGTATTCAACGGGAAGATAAGACGGATAGATACAATGATTTTGCGAATGTGTGAATGGGAGACTTTCTAATGAAACATTAAAACCAACTTATTCAGATCGGTGCTTATCTATGAAAAATAAGTTCTTTGGATGATAGTGCAGAAATCAAGATATTCAATTTTACAAGCTCTGTTGAGAACAAAGAAATTCAAGATCGTCAACCCTCACCCGTCCCTCGTGTCAATCCGACAGTTTTTCCCGAAATAAGTTATACAGTTCTGTTATTTCTAGGTAAATGTTCCTGAAACTTCGTGACTTTTATACAGGGTGTCCCAAAATTCGTGTACTTCCCGGAAATGGGAGGTTCCTTGGGTCATTTGAAGCGACATTTTCCTTTACAAAAATGACGTCGGCGGCTTTGTTTAGGAGTTATTAACGAAAAACACGGACCAATCAGAGTGCGGCTATAGCGAACGGAGTCCGACTCAGCAACAGGTCCCGTTCAGCGTGGCGGCGCCATTGATTGGTCCGTGTTTTTCGTTAATAACTCCTAAACAAAGCCGCTGGCGTCATTTTTGTAAAGGAAAATGTCGCTTCGAATGACCCAAGGAACCTCCCATTTCCGGGAAGTACACGAATTTTGGGACACCCTGTATAATTTCTTGGGTTCCATAGAAATCCCCGACATAAATTTCCCCTATACGCTTTTCACCGACAACATTTCATCGACAACTACTTTGGCCGACAACGAATTTGTCAAAATCTAGTCGCCAAAGGGACAAAACTCCCCGCCCCCCTATTACGGGTGGGCGAACCTTGACGTTGGGAGGGGAACACTCCTAACGCCCTCCCCCTATTCACCGCCCCCCTCACCAGGGACCAAGTTCCAGCCACGGGGGACGTCCCCCGAATAAACGGATAAACCTGTATCAAGTTTCACCAAGTAGCGTACCCAGGGGGGGGGGAGGCAGGGGTCCAAGTCCTCCTCCTCAAAACAAAGAAAACAAAACATTGGAAAAAAAATTAGCTAAACCGTAGAGTAGCTACTTCCTCTCCGATTTCGATGATTTTTGTATATGTTATATGTAAAATTAAACATTTTGAACAACTTTTCCCTATATATATATAGGCGCAAAGTTTTATTGACACTCGCGATTATCGGTTGTTCTATGTGATTAGCTCCTTTGATTAGACCATTAGCTGTGCTCGCTGCGAACGTGGAAGCAAACTTTTCGGTCGCAGCTTCTCGGTGAGCTCGCGAACGTCGCGAGCTAGTGTTTGGTTAGGAAATTATGCGGTCGCCGGTTGATCGTTGAACGTTCCATTCATCGGTAACCCGGAGTATCCTCGTACGATGTTCTCGTCCGAAGTCTTAAAGGCGCCCTTACACTTGGCGACCGCCTTGAATAGCCGGCCGGAAGTAACGAGTTATGACACTTGACGCGGAGTTTTAAACGTTTAAGTGTTAGGCCGAGCTACGTGATCGCATTCTGTTCTTCGGGCACGCACAGGGGGAATGTTTACGCGAGCCTCGGGAAAACAGCTGGCCTGATTCTCTCGACTGGATCGCGGCCCCTTCACAAATAGTGTCCATAAGATCGATTACTCGAACCTGAACAGCAGAAAAGAGTATACATGTAACAATGTTTAACATACTTGACCGATCTTGACACTTTTGTACGTAATAGTTACGGTGGCGGACGTATACAGTAATGTTTCTATTAGAGCGACAGCCTCGGGGAGATTGGGTCGCATTTACCGTGCGCAGAAACTATTTTCTTATTTACAAAATAAAATATTTCTATCTTAACGATCTAAAACAGGAAATAACATAGTTTTTCTATTGTTATAACACTCTGAGAAACCGCATATTAATAAACGATTTACACTCATAAATGTATTGAATTCGAACCATTATTTTCAGCAATAATATTTAAATTTAAAAATAAAGAGAGAAAGAGAGAGCGAGAGAGAGGAAGAGACAAAATACAAATATTTTCAATATTGTTCAAATAAAATACTATTTCCAGAAATTACAGCTTCAAATAAATTATTTTATTTTCAAGAATAACTACATCAAATAAAATATTTTATAAGTTGTACACATACTTAATAAAACTTTTTAATACTTTACTATTTAAAATACTATTTTCCCCAGCTCTGATTGTAGGTTCGATTTATTGTGTCAACGATCTGTGTGAACGACTGGTTTGTTCGGGGCCGGTCAGAGAAGTAGCAAATTCATGGCGAAGAAGTATAGTATTCGATGTCCGCGACGAGTATCGCGGTTTTACGAGCTGGTAGCGAGATTTCTCTCGACACGATCGAACAGCATTTTTCCCGCAACTGGAAACTTGTAAATCGAAAACAAGCGTCGCAACATTCACCGGCGACGACGATTGCCAATAGTCCCACTGGCACGCGAAATTTTCTGGCAGTTTCCTGGGAACACGTCTCCTGTACGTTGACACTTTGTTCATTGAACTGCGCCGTCGACAGGGTCCAATTGCCCGTGAAATTTCCTCCTGTCCATTCAATGAATCCGCACTTTCTCTTACGTTTGAATCATTATGGTGCACCAGCATAGCATCGCTACAGTTATTAGGCTACTGATGAATTGCATTTACCGTTCTGGCGGCTGTTCCCTTTCTCCTGGTTACAGGAAACGAGCTACTTTTTGGGATTGTCATTTTATATTACGTCGCGTATCGAGGCGACTACAAAGTATAGATCCGCGTAATTGTTGTGCCAAGCTACGATTGCTATAACTGATTGAATTTTCAGAAAGCTTTTCGAGTTAACAGGACGTCAGTAACACTGTCCAACAACAAAAATGTCTCCATATAACTGTTGGAAGGATCTTAAAGAGTTTTTCGCGCTGATTCTGCATCTAGACTTAATTGTTCTCATAAACCTGCAGTTTTTGAGAAATTTGAGTTTGAACAAAAGACATACTTTTCGATTTTGAACAAATATTGTGATGTTATTATGTAAGATATTGTATTTGTTCTTTACAGCAATATATTCTCTAGACTTTCCCGAATCCAGTGATGTATAATAGTAATACGTTGTGATTGTTTAAACATGTTTAAACATATATCAAACATGTACCTTCGTCTTTAATGATTGTTTAATTATTAATTATAATAAAAATTGAACAATCATTAAAGACGGAGATACATCACTTTTGCACACATTTTTAAGCATATTTTTTAATTTATATAAAAAAATAAGGGTCCAGCGGAAAGTCGAATTACACAACGCGATAGAGTAGACTATTATCTTGAGAAACCACCCTTTTCAACTTTCCAACGTCGACGTATTTTGTTGACCAGAGAGCAAAATATCAATGCCCGACATAAGTTGCCGCCAGTGACGCTCACCACTAAAGCGGGGGGTTCCACAGGATACAGCTCACTATGGGCTAAACCGAGGTATTCTGTGTCAAAATCAAAGAACTTTCAATAGAAATGAGATACAGCGGTGAAATTTTTTTTCAATTGAAACTGAAACTTTGTAGAATATGGGAAAAATAGGGAGATTATGGGACAAATGGTTTTTAACCTTGAAAACATAAAAGTGTAATTGTTTAACAATAATTCGATTTTTTTTTAAATCCTGAGGTCATAAAAAATTTTGAGGTCAGATTTGAAATCAGCGTGAAAAAATCTACGGGAAATGATATATATCATGTTCCAAAAAAAATTTTTCCGCACGTGGTATTGGAAAAACCACAATTTTCTAGAGATTGTGCAAGTATAATGAATTTTTTCAAAATTGAAAAACGTTCGTACCACAATCTACATTATTATTTCATATTCTGCAAAGTTTCAGCTTTCATTTAAAAAAAATTTCATCGCTCTATCACATTTCTATCGACAGTATGTGTACAATTTTGAAAGTAAAATACTTTATTTCATGCAGTAATTGTTTGAAAATAAAATAATTTATTTGAGGCAATAATTTTTTTAAATAGCTATAGTTTATTTTCAGAATATTGAAAATATTTCGACTTTGTCTTTATTTTCAATTTCGATTTGAAATATTATTGCTGAAAATAATGGTTCGCATTCTACAGATTTATAAGTAGAAATAGTTTCCTGGTGATAAGATACACTGTATGTTTATCAAGAAATCTCAGTAGGCACGAAAAATACAATATTCTATTTTGTGTTTCAGATCATTGAAATAGAAATAGTTTATTTTGTGTTTCCCATTGTTAAAATAGAAATATTTTATTTTGTGGTTCCTATTGTTAAAATAGAAATATTTTATTTTTTCCTTCCGATTGTTAAAATAGAAATATTTTATTTATAGAAATTGTATATCTTATTGACAATACTATTTTTTTAAGCAAAATAAAGTCTAAAATATTAAATAGTATTTGAAATATTTGTTCCGCCAAATGATGTCCACCTCTGGTTGGTGTTAGGTGCCCCGAAATGCTACCCCAAGGCAAACATAGTTATAACACGCCACTGAATGTGATGGATATTATAAGCTTCGTATTGCGAGAATCTATTTTTTTTATGCACCGACGATGAGACATTGCAAGAATGAGGATGCAGGTAACTCGGGTATTCCGTGGGAGTGATATCCGCGTGGGAGTATCGGAACGTTGCAGGTGAGAACAATAAATGCAAAAGCATGAATCTCACGTTGAGGCCTTCGTAAAGGTCTGTCGGACGAGCACACGTAAGGAATTATGTTGAAACAATTTGACTATTCCCGGCAGCCAATCGCCGTCCACTATGCTGGAATCTCTCGCGGTTTCACTTTGTCTTTCCATTTGAATAAATCTAATGATTAGACTGCGGATCGTTGCGTATGCAATATAAAAATTGTCCAAGTCACTCGTACGAAACTGATGTTAAATGAAAGTGTATATTCTTTTTGAATCATGTTTAAAAGTCGGAAATAATATCAATATATCCCCTTTGATTCGTCTAATCTGTGTTCAATTTTGTATTTGACCTATTCGTTTTTACCATATATGTATCAAATCCGCAGTCTATTAATGATCAAGCAAATATCCACCAGATTTGAAATAATGCCACGTAGTTGTTTTGCATTATCTACATTTTTATTAATACACATCGCATTAGCAAATTTTTTTATTGCATCATTCTATTGCTCTAACAGATGCATTGCCATAATAATATACATTTAATTTAGTATGATGTTTACAATTTATTATTGTCGTGACTAAACTCAAATTTGAAGCGTGTGTATAATGTTTGTTGATATTATCGCAATGATAAAATTTCAATAAACCATATAAAGTATGCTTAATTAAACAAAAATTGTCTATTGTTAAACAGTTGCTCTTGCAAAGGTTAGTGGGATTTCTGGTTGTTTGCAGATTCGATATAGGTTGTGGCAGAATATTTAGAACAAATGAAAAGGTAGCAATCGGATATGCACAAACGGTTGAGTATAGTTACGTGCGAATTACGAGCGCCGTTGTTGACTGTCTCACACAACCGGAAGAACCTATGGTTTTAAAGTAGTGAACGTTAAACAGCAATTTTATTACGAACAATCAATGGCTTTGAACAATAAAGTTCTCATCTCTTAACGGTATATTGCATTGTAAACTGTAATCAGTTAATTTATTAACGAAATAATAATTTCAATTGTACAGAGATTAAACGTTCCCCTATTCTCTGCGAGAAAATATAATGGGTAGGTGTACAAATTATTGCAGCCAGTTATATAAGTTGACGACTTTACGCCATAACAATCAATTTTTCAAATCATACCCAATCATACTGCACACTTATTATATGTATTTTCATGAAGAGGAAAATTTAAAAATGCCGAGAGAATCTAAATATAACAGGTGGTTCAGAGAGATATGGGTTGAGGGACAGAGGTGGCCATTATGTGGCGAAACAAATATTTCAAATACTATTTAATATTTTGGACTTTATTTTGCTTAAAGAAAATAGTATTTTCAATGAGATATACAATTTCGAAAATAAAATATTTCTATTTTAACAATCGGAACCACAAAATAAAATATTTTTATTTAAACAATCGGAACCACAAAATAAAATATTTCTATTTTAATAATCTAATATAATATTCTGTTTTAATAAAAATAGAATATTGTATTATTTGTACCTACTGAGGTTTCTTGATAAACATACAGTATATCTTATTACCAGGAAACTATTTCTACTTCTAAATCTATTGAATGCGAACCATTATTTTCAGCAATAATATTTAAATTTCAAATTGAAAATAAAGACAAAGTCGAAATATTTTCAATATTCTTCAAATAAAATACCATTTTCGAAAATTACTGCCTCAAATAAATTATTTTCTTTTCAAACAATTACTGCATTAATTAAAATATTTTATTTGCAAAATTGTATACATACTTTAAAATAAATTAGTTTATTTATTATTTTAAATACTATTTTCTCCAGCTCTGTTGAGAGAACAGCGGAGTATTTGGAAAAAGGAAAGAAAATAAAATGGAGTAGAATAACGCGGGTTATAGGCTTGGGAACGAAATGAAAGGCGGAAGGTGCTTGGACGAAGAAGAGGAGAGGTTGTGCAGGAGATGTAGGTATGAAGAAGAGACATGGGAACATGTCCTGGAAAGGTGCAGAGGAGACCAAAGGAGGGATCAGGAATATAGGAGAGGGTGAAAGTGATATTAGCTCAGGACGGGAGCGGAGAGGAGTGGATGGAGGAGCTCAATAGGGTGAGAAAGGATGGCGAGAACGTTAGGGACAAGAAGAGAGAGAGAGAGAGAGAGAGAGGGAGAGAGAGGATATAAGTATTGATGTTTAGACATTGTAAACATATGTTCAGTTATACTATAAAAAACGGATAATTGTATGTTATTGTATTACTTAGATAATAAGAGAAGAAGAAATAGTTGAAATTGAATATTGACTTTGTTTACTTCTAAACAAGATCTAATTACACACGACTTATGAAGCTCTGAATTAATCGGGAAGATGGATTATTAAATATTCATTATTTCCCTTTGCACATACATATTATATGTTGTTTATTATTATATAAATCTGAAAAGCTGTAATTAGAGCTTGATTAGAGAGATTAAAACAACTACCAAAAACATGCGAATGAACGACTTTCTGTTTCGTACACGTTTATTTATTATTACTTAGTAGCTCTTATCTCGATGCATTAAACAAATCATATAAACGACATAAGAGTTCGGTAACGTTACGTTAGCGAAAACAGAAGAAAACGTCAGAGGAGCGAATCATTTCACGGAGAAAACAAGCGATTAGGGTAACCATTACTTTCTGTTTCGCCGTTATTGCAGGTGATTACAAAACAGGCGTCTGTGTTTGGACGACAATTATGTCATCGTGATATCTCGACGCGTTATCAGTTCCAATCCATTAATCGAAAGATAGGCGGACGTGATTAAATGATTTTTCATTTGTCTTAGGACGGGGAGACTTCGTCGGAGGCATAGACAACGAGGCCCTGGACTTCTCGCAATTGGAAGATTTCATTAACAGCGATAGCGAACAACCGGCCACGTAAGTAGTTTCATCCTTAATTATAATTAATTATTTAATTGTAAGTACAGTGTCGACTGGTTATGTAGGAAAACTTCGCGATCAAACTATAACCGTTAATTTAATGATTTTTGTGCAGAGGTGGGCATTCTTTGGCGAAACAAATATTTCACATACTATTTAATATTTTAGACTTTATTTTGTAGAAAAAAATAGTATTTTAAATAAGATATACAATTTCGGAAATAACATATCCTTATTTTAACAATAGGAATCACAAAATAAAATATCTCTATTTTAACAATCGGAACCACAAAATAAAATATTTCTATCTTAACAGTGGGAAACACAAAATAAAATATATTTTTTGTATCTAATGAGGGTTATTGATAAACATACAGTGTGTCTTATCACCAGGAAACTATTTGTACTCATAAATCTATTGAATGCGAACCATTATTTTCAGCAATAATATTTAAAATTGAAATTGAAAATAAAGACAAAAAGTCTTACTTTAAATTATTTTATTTTCAGAAATTACTGCATAAAATAAAATATTTTATTTTCAAAATTATACACGTACTTGAAAATAAATAGGATTATTTATCGTTTCCTATTTATAATACTATTTTCTACTAATTCTGATTTTATTTTACGATTATTGATATAATGAAAGTATTTTATAAGAAATGATTGTATAAATTGTCTAAATCAAATCTATCTTGTTGTTTTTATAAGGGAACTAAATGAATTAAATAAAGAAGGGAAATAAATTTCACTTCGTCATTGTAAAATGTAAATTTTCCCACTTGTTTAAATACACAAACTACAAACTCTAAAATGATTATAAAGATATTCTGTAAAATATAATTCAATAACAAATACTCTATCAATGTTGCATCGTCTCGTGATATACATGAAATGTGTAAAATCGTGACTTTATATCTATATATATATCGCGGCACACCGACAGCCGAGCGTCGTTGAACACCAACACATGTAGGTCGCGCTTTGGATTGGTCCGTGTTTTTCGTTAATAACTCCTTAACGAAGCCTCAGATGACATTTTCGTAAAGGAAAATCTTGCTTGAAATGATCTCAGCATCCTCCCATTTCCGGATGCTTAGGGAATTTCGGGACACCCTGTATATATGATTAATAGGCTACGAAACTGTTTGACCGATTAACATGAAACATGGCACATATATGTATTTTTTCATGGAGAAGGTTTATACGCTATTCAGTTTGTTGTAACTCGCCGCTGTAGATGGCGCTGCTTTACATCAACTTCTATACCGTTGAACCTATCGTTATGAAAATTTGTAGTCATAGGTATTTGAGCACGAGGAATACTTTCGCGCTATCCACTTTGTTGTAACTCGCCATTATATTGACGACAAAACAGAATAATTTATGATTTTTAATGTCCTTCAATAATGAATACTGTTATGGACTGTTTCTGCTGCGCTGGCTTACGTGTGAGAGAAAGTCCAAATTATCTTATTTATTTTTCGCCCTCCTTTGGCCACGTTTCTGATTATAAATTTTGAACAAATGAACTTTTTCGAATGCGGTTTGCACCAAAACCTTCCCGAAGAAACACCGCCTCTCACAGTTCAAACTGCAGGTTCTGCCGTTCTCAAATGATGACGTCACAAACAGATCAAATACGACTTTTTCGCCCTCTTTTGGGCACGTTTCTGCTTATAACTTTTGACTGGTAGCACTTATGTTCAATTTGAGAGAGGGAGGGAGAGAGACAGGGAGAGAGAGGGAGGAAAAGAGAGATAGTGTGAGAGAGAGAGCAATGCGAAAAGAAATGGAATTGAACGAAATAGATTATCACAAACACGTTCAGCATGCACATAGTTTTAAAAATTCTGTGCCACAGCAACGCGTGGCGGGGAAAAGCTAGTTGAATATATACATAGTTACAGTTTCAACATCTTACACACATATAATTTATTTAAGCTGTACCTTTTTTATCCGTTAATTTTTAACATTATAGTGCTGAAGAAGTTTGAACTACTTTTTGAATTATTGTTCGCAAACTTTCAACGATTTAAATATTTAAAGACGAATTAAATTTATAGTTCGTTAGCCGTTTGTTATTAGTTTGTTGCCCGTTAACAAAATTACGTCATTATAATTAATTTTTACTTTATACGTTCCTTTGGCTTACGATCTTTTATCTTCTATCTTCTTCTATATAAATAAAAATTAAATGCTATTCGTTGGTAAGCGCATCACTTGAGAACGGCTGGAGTGATTTAGCTAATTCTTTTTTAAAAAATGTTCGTCATAGTCCGTATAAGGTTTCTAGGGACAAAAAAATTGGAAAAGTTGCCCGGAAGAATGGAAAATTCGGGTAAAAATGAAAGTGCTTTTTTCTATGGGATTTTTGTACGAACTCAAGTCCATAACTCAGACTTCGAACGATGGATATGCTTTTTTGTTTTGTTCGTTATGATCCTGTAAAAGTTTTCAGGAAAAAGAATTCGAGATAATTACAAAGGAAAGTCGGAAAATTCGGACTAACTGCAACGATCATAATTTTTGAAACAGTACAAGTAACCAGTTGACATGTGTGACTGCGCATTAATGGTTCCCAATGAATTCGTCGTCGAATTTTTAGCGTTGAATTTTTATTAGAGAATTGAAAATTGAAATTTGGGCAGGGCAACGTCTGTCGGTTTAGCTAGTTTGAAATATTTCTCTGGTGAATGGAACTTCGGGAGCCATCGTTAACGCCTACATCGGGAGCACACGTGTTACATACGCAGCATGTCTACCAGAATCTCGCGTTCACACTCGATCAATCATCAACACACTCCTTTCGATACCTTTGGACACGTAATCATTGTTATTTTTCGCTGCGTGCGAGTCCCATGACTGACAAGTCGGTTGGACTGTTTCTTCCACGTCGCACTGTGGTGCATTTTGACCAAAAAGCTGGCCAAAATTATATTTTGTAATAGAAAACAAGTCCACAAATGTTGTTTTGTTAAAAAATTACATGTTTCCTTTTATGTGAACATTTCAGGTATATTGCAGGATTAAAACGGTGTTTACATATCATAAAATTACTATATTTAAAACTCCTCCTCGCCACTGCTTTCTTTAGCAGGACAAAAGTAGAAGGCAACATTTTTTTCCGTGCTCACTCTTATAATCTCGTATGGTGTCCGTGATAGAACTGCTTCAAATATCGGCTGTTTTTCAAGCCCAATAGAACCTGAAATTGTAAAACATAATAAGCAAAATTTAATTTTAATCAAAATGTTTTATTCATTCGATAGATAAACACATGAACAATTAATAAGCGTGCATTGTTTGACTTTGACCAAAAATATATTGTAGTTCTGACTTTGCTGCACAATTGCTAATACTCATGTTAAATGAGTATTATAGTAAAATAATTTTTAATTATTTCCTCTGCAAATTTTGCCTGAGAATATTACAGACAAAAGTAACATAAACTATTTGAAATGATAGTGTGCATACGAATTTTCCAAAATCGAAAAAAAAATATTTATGCAATAGTTTCTTCTCAACAATAACAGTTAGGTATAAATAGCAGTTTCATGTATATGTATTTCAATTTCACTTTCTAATTTTGATTTAATGTCTCTATTTGAACATGTTACTACCGTAATACGAATTTCCATTGCAAACGATACACAATCACTGCTTCAATAATAAAATGGGATACAATATCACTTTACTTTTATACACTAAGTGCAACCAATAGTAAAAGAAACAAGTGTAACATATGCCGAATATACAGGGTTAACTGTATAATTAACAGCTTAAGCCAAAATCGTAGTGAAAATCTTTTTATCGTTTTTGGAAACGTTCAAACGAGTTTAACTTAATGTTAACTCGTAAAACGGTTTTACGAGTCATAAATCTTTTATTATAAAATATATTCAGTGAATAACAGTAATATTTGTTTTATAATTAGATGCACTTATTACATTTGTATGGAAAATGTGGAAGAATGTCGAATTCTGAAATTAACGAGTAATTTGACTTTATTTATATAAACATACCGCGGTTCTGCGGAAATCTGTAATAAGATTGAATCTCTAACTTGATAATACGCGAAGAAAATTTTCAGGAACCAAAGTGTAATTACTCGTTAATTATTAGGTTTAGGGCTAATGAAGGTCAATACTTTTTTACTCAGAATTCGACATTCTTCCATATTTTGGTATAAAAGATATAGTATTCTATTAAAAAAAGAAGACAAAGTCGACCTTTAAATCTCCGAAATGCTTCCACCTGTAAAAAAAATATTAATAAACTACACAATCAGAAGTAGGCATTTCTTGGCGAAACATATATTACAAATACTTTTTAATATTTTAGATTTTATTTTGCTTAAAGAAAATAGTATTTCAAATAAGACATATACAATTTCGAAAATAAAATATCTCTATTTCAACAGTATGAACCTCAAAATAAAATATTTCTATTTCAACAATTTCATCCACAAAATAAAATATTTCCATCTCAACGATCTAAAATACGAAATAAAATATCTTACTTTTTGCACTATTATATTACTCTGAGAAACCGCATGTTAACAAACTATTTACACGCATAAATGTATTGAATTCGAACCATTATTTTCAGCAACAATATTTAAAATTGAAAATAAAGAGAGAGAGAAAGAGAGAGCGAAAGAGAGAGCGAGAAAGTGAGACAATACAAATATTTTCAATATTGTTCAAATAAAATACCATTTCCAGAAATCACTGCTTCTAATAAATTATTTTATTTTCAAGAATAACTACATCAAATAAAATATTTTATTTTCAGAGTTGTACACATACTTTAAAATAAATAGGATTATTTGTTATTTACTATTCTCCCCAACTCTGTAGATAATGTACCCCTTCAGTCCATGCAACTTCTGTATATAAAACTTTGTCGTGTAACGCATACTTTGGAAATTTATTGTAGGTATGCAAGTTGCGTGGACCGCCCTGTATAAATAAAAAGCAATATTAACTTATTTTCTATACCCGGAATTCTTGATGTATGCCGTTTAAGCAAAAAGTTTTAATAACAACTGCAGTGCCAGCAATAGTACAGTATGCCCTAGTATCCGTTTAAAAATATGCTGAAGCTTTAAGGAGAATTTGACGAGCACACGTGAACAGTTTCTGTCCACGTTTACAACGGGGAAAATGGCTGAGACACTGGTGCTCACGAACTCAGGCTACCGACAAAACGTTCTCACTTCAAGCACCTCGTTTCGAATCAAGCCAATTAAAGAATTCAGATCTAATGCGCTTACCAGCGTGTTGCAATGGCACGCGTTTCCTGCCACAACCATAGAACTGGTCGCGTTAAATCTCTGAATTGAATGCTCTAGGCACAATGTAACGCTCAGTTCCTCAGTTCATCGTGTACTCTTAACGGTTCATCCCAGAGCTGGGGAAAATAGTATTTTAAATAGTAAACAATAAATAATCCTGTTTATTTTAAAGTATGCGTACAATTTTGAATATGAACTATTTTATTTGATGCAGTAATTGTTTGAAAATAAAATAATTTATTTGAGGCAGTAATTTTCGAAAATAGTATTCTATTTTAAGAATATTGAAAATATTTGGGCTTTTTCTTTATTTTCAATTTAAATTTTAAATATTATTGTTGAAAATAATGGTTCGCATTCAATAGATTTATGAGTAGAAACGGTTTCCTGGTGATTAGATACATTGTATGTTTATCAATAACCCTCAGTAGGCACAAAATATAGAATTTTCTATTTTGTGTTTCAAATTTTTAAAATAGAAATATTTTATTTTGTGTTTCCCATTGTTAAGATAGAAATATTTTATTTTGTGGTTCCTTATGTTAAAATAGAAATATTTTATTTTCGAAATTGTATATCTTAATTAAAATACTATTTTCTTTAAGCAAAATAAAGTCTGAAATATTAAATAGTATTTGAAATATTTGTTTCACTAAATAATGCCCACCTCTGGTTCATCCTGAAAATATGAATAAAACTCAAATGAAACCTAAATAAATGTTTCGTACTACTTTACATTTTTAACAAGCCGGTTACAATACAAGTATACATAGCGCTGTGAATAATTACAAACTCATCCACGTCTTTATGTTTTTCATTGTACTGAAACAGAAATTATCTATACGTTTAGATTCTTAGCATTTTATATTTGCATTTATGAATTATATATTAAGATTTAGCAGTTTATCCGTTTTTAGATTCTAATACAAAAGTGAGCAAACAAAAACTAACAGTTTTGTTTCTCAGAAATCTGGAAGAATGGCATATATTCTTAGAATTGTGGTTAAAGCTGTAAATAAGTATAGCTAATTATTGATTTTAATATCTTACACTTAATGTTTAGTACGTTTTCCTTTATTTTTTATTACATTTAAGAATCGATCAGGAACACTTCTAAATAGTTTATTTAAGATGTCATTTGGAATATCTGCTCAAGCAGATTTTATTCATTTTTTAAGTTCAACAATACTTTCTATTGTGGCTTTTGTCAAAAATCAGAGCTCAGTTCTGGCCATGGTAAAATAGCTCGATCCCGAAAAATTGAAACCACATTTTTGTAGTGGATGCTGTGTGAATGGTGGGAGCATTATCGTTTTCTGATTATTAATTTATAAAAGGCAACAAATAGTCGTGTAATATCTGTTGATAACTAGCAACTTTCATTATACCATTTACAAAAGCTATTTCACTTTAAAAAATTTTTTAAATCTTTCTTTCCTTCCTCAAATCGTGCCAATAATAATTGAATCCATCAGGCCCATCAAACTTAAACTTTTTTCGTCGCTCCAGATCACATGTCTCCACATGCTACTGTCTTGAATGAATATTTCGGAAAATTTTAGAGTAGTATCAACATGATGCTTTTGTATTAACGATTTTCGCGCATATTTCTGATATTTAAACCTTCCGGAATGTGAAACTCACTTTCTTGCAAGACTGGAATCACAGTTCGAGTTAAATCGACTCGCAATTTTAGGCGAAGAAGTTCCAGTTTTTGATATCTTCCTTTAAAATTGCACGTTTACAGCTGAAGAAACTCGTCTAAGTCGTTCCAATCGCTTGATTTTCCCATAATTTTCAATACCAAGTTTCAAGAAATTTTTAACTACCCTTTCGGATCTCTTTAAAACGTAAAATTAATTGACAAAGAAGCTAACTGAAATCAAAGGATATTATTTGAAACAATTCATATGATTAAACATCTTAATTTCCTTCAAAACCGAGATGAAATTCTATTTTGGTTTTGTTAAGGTATAGTTACTGGAGAACATGTAGGCACGCAATGGACATCAATTTTCTTCTACTTTAGGAAATTACGAACTATGATAAGAGTTCTAATCACTGAAACCTTAAAATAAATTGTGGGGCAAGGGGTTAAATATTGCCGGTTGTTTCTTTGTATTGCACAGTAGTAGTTAAGGGTTAAACTGAAAGGGTAAAGGAGATGAAAAAATATAGTTATTGGAGAACATGCAATAGATATTAATTGTCTTCTCTTTTTTCCTAAAAAGGAAAATTATGAACTATAATATACTACAGTACTAGTCAATCAAACCGTAAAATAAATCGTAGAGCAAGGGGTTAAATATTTCCGGTTACTTCTCTCTTTCGCACAGTAGTGTATAAGGGTGAAACTATAAGAGCAAAGGAGATTCGGTGCAAAACTTGTGATGGATAATGTACGGCGGCTGCATGAAACGCATGCAGCAGAAAGAGGATGGACGTTGATGTGGCGGGGCGAGCACACATCGCGAGTCGAGTGTACGGACTCGAATGTAGACGCGTGTTGAGAAACAGCAGACAGATATCATGTGGTAAGCGACCGCAGAGGTGTAATGATATAATGACAGGGGCAGGCTGGTCGGAATTGATGGAATCAGTGCTTGCCACGTTAGGACTAGTAATCCAGCCTAACGTACTCGATCCATTAAAGGCCCCGCACTGATCTCAGAAACAGATTTCATTCACGGATCGACCAGATAGAAGATTCACCCTTGATCTTTCCTGCTTCGTGAGGTTACGAAGAAACCGAGATTAACTGCGTAGAGCTCCACTGATTCCATAAATCATTGCGGCTCGTGTATCCAGAACTCTGCGGAAAGAACGGATGTGAAAAAAAGAGAGAGAGAGAGGGAGAGAAATTTAATGTCTTCTGTGCGGGAGATTCAGGACGTGTAACATCAGACGGAATCTGAACGGTGTAAAGGTCAACGTGGCAGGCTCTACTATCTGACAAAGAAAGTGTTGTCGAGTTGTTGGTTATTAGGATCTGATGGCACACGAGCGCATAAGATTCGCTAGAAACACATTCGTGGAATGTAACGAAAAGAAATATTGAATTCTTGATAGATGCCGGACCAGCAGAACGCAGTGTGAACATAATTTATGGCTTCTCGAAGATGAAACTCCAAGATAAAACGGAATTTATGGTTTGCAGAACTTGATTAAGCGAGGTCTCGATTTTTTAAGACACTTATTTCGGATTTAAAAATTGGAACAAAGTTGCAAGCGAAGTAACTAGCATATTATATTTTCGATACATTTTCTATTTCATGTTCCATACACTTGTGTTCTTCGTAAAAGTATAAAATTCTCAGTTCAACCATAACATTATCATTTCTTGCAGTCGTACGTTATTCAGGGTGAAAATTCACGCAGTTACCGTTTTCACATATTGTGAAGCGATTGATTTCTTTTTGTCTGTGTTAGAAAATGTATTTCTTTGAAACGTCACACTATAACATAATTCGTAGGTTTGAATTGTGAAGTAAAATGGGGTGAAATATTATTTTAAGATACTAAGACACTATCTTGAGCCTTTGCTGCTGATGATCTGTGAAATAGTAAAGTATTTTCCTTGGATAATTAGATCAAATCTCTTAAATATGGCAGAGAAAGGAAAATGCGTTCTAATCTTTTGGTACTTAAATATTTAAAGTGACCGTTTGCTGACGATTGATCCCAGAAATTCTGAAGATTCCAGAAATCTCAGGAATTTTATAGATGATCCGGAACTTCAAAAGTTCCAGCAGTTGCTATGTTTCATAAATCATAAGAATCCCCGAAGATTTTCACAGTCTCAAGTGGTTAGGTTCTAGATGTTTCATAAACATCGATAAATTCCAGGAAACCAAAAATGTAGAGGGTCCAGAAATTCTGACAAATTCAAGGGTCTCAAAAAGAGAAAACTCCAAAGATTTATGATGTGTTAAAGACTACAGAGGCTCCAAGTGTCTTAGAATGTCTGATCCGATAAGGAGTCTCTATCAAATCAATTGTGCTCGAAGGAATTCGATCTATTGAGTCGACTTCTCTTCTTTTTCCGTTTGAGTGCCTCGGATTCACTTTGCACTGTCCTCAAATCTCTGCGTGGCCTTGTATAGTCGATTCTGGGTAATAGTTTCAAGTGTACCTGATTCTGCGCCAAATCAACATAATAAGCTTCAGCTATATCGTCTTTATAAATGCATTTCTTCAGCCTAACCCATTGCTTAGCTTTCAAACCAGTCTGTTCTTTGACAACACGTAACACATCGGTCATTTCCTTGATAGGGTACCATTTGCTGTTTCCAAATACCCATTGTTAAATTTCCCACATTTTCAATAGCCTCTTTTACCTGCGGCTGTTTGTAAGCTTCAATGTAAATATAACCATTCACACCTTCGGGTTCGATGACCGATTTGATTTGGAGCGGTTCATTTAATGTTTGATGTGTTATGAACTTTCACATAAGCGTCAACACGGTTGCCTTCTCTTCTCCAATGATGACTATCAAGTTGCTCAAGTCTCGACTACTGTGCGGGGTTATGTATACGAGATCTCTTGTGTGTTTGAAGTGATTTTTATCACGATTCTTGGTCTCTTCGTGATCTCATGAGCGATTCCGAGAGATTCTGAGAGATTCAAAGGAGATTCCGAGAGATTCAAAGAGATTCAGAGAGATACTGAGAAATTTAGACAGATTCAGAGAGATTCAAGGGAGATCCCGAAAGATTTAGTAAGATTCAGAGAGATTCGATGAAGTACCAAAGAGATTCAGAAAGATTCAGATAGATTCGGAGTGATTCAGAGAGATTCAGAAAGATTCAGAGAGATTCAGAAAGATTCAGAAAGATTCAGAGAGATTCAGAAAGATTCAGAGAGATTTAGAGGGATTTAGAGGGATTTAGAGGGATTCAGAGAAATTCAAGGGAGATTCAGAGATTCAGAGAGATTGCTGGGAGATTCAGAGAGATTCAAGAGATATTCAGAGAGGTACAGAGAAATTCAAAAAGATTCGAGGTAGATTCAAAGAGATTCCGTGAGATTCCGAGAGATTCAAAGGAGATTCCGAGAGATTCAAGGGAGATTCAGAGAGATTCAAGGGAGATTCCGAGATTGACTCTTAAATAGTGTTTAAATCAAGCACGCACATGAACATTATCGCTTGTTTATGAATACCACTAAGGGACAAACAATGACGTATGCTCGCAATATGCACAGGAGTTTCGCGTCCAACGCTACCCATAAAAGTAAAGAGCTTACAACTGAATGTATACTGCCATTGAAATCCCAAAGGAGCCAATATCAGCAAAAAAGACTATTGATCGATGGTCAAGTATAAATTTCCCGAATCATGAATTAAAAATCATGACAGGATAATTACATAATTAGGGGGGGATCCGCTATAATAGTATGTGTTACTCAATGCAAATTATGTTGTCGACTCGGAATTCATAGAAATTCGCACCGGGAAACTCCGAAAGAAATATAAATTTGTCTTCTGAGCGCGTAAACGTCTCGGATCGGTCAGATCCGTCTTTGATCAACGATTAGCACAAATTGATGGTCATTAGATCTTAGATTGCCGGTTCTGATTGATTCGTACGATTTAATTTAACCGACCGATAGAATGATCCTGTTATGAAACCGATGATAGTCTGGCAGAAACGCCACAGTATCTCGCCGACGTGTCGCGTCGCGGAAATAACACAACAGTGGGTCAGTGTCTGAAAAACCACTATGTAACGGTATATTATATCTGGAGTTTCGTTCGAATCGCAAAAAGAATAAACTGACGCGATTTAAAAGTTAAACGTTTTGCGAAACACAGCCGCGCAACGCTGATTAATGCAACGCCGGCATAATTTATTTCCTCGTACTGTTCGTACGTCCAGCACGTGTTTACAGATAATATGTGTTGCTTATTGTCAATACCGTTGCACTCTCGAAAAATTATTGACCAACTAAACGAAGTCAGGTGAGTTCGTGAATTTACAATAGAGCTAGGGAAAATAGTATTTTAAATAGTAAATAATAAATAATCCTATTTATTTTAAGGTGCGTGTACAATTTTGAAAATAAAATATTTTACGTGATGCAGTAATTTTTGAAAATAAAATAATTTATTTGAGGCAGTCATTTTTGAAAATAGTATTTTATTTGAAAAATATCGAAAATATTTGGATTTTGTCTTTATTTTCAATTTGAATTTTAAATATGGTGAAAATAATGGCTGAAAATAATGGTTCGCATTCAATAGATTTATAAGTAGAAATAGTTTCTTGATGATAAGATACACTGTATGTTTATCAACAAACCTCAGTAGACACAAAAAATACATGTTCTATTTTGTGTTTCAGATTATTAAAATATAAATATTTTATTTTGTGGTTTCCATTGTTGAAATAGAAAAGTCATTATGTAATACGATAGTGGATTCGTGTACTGTATATGCTATATAAACAATATCTGGTTTAAAGCATTATATAGATAATAAGTTTACTGTTCGATTGCAGATATTTCGCGGACACACTCGCGCACAATGAAAATGGCGGCGGCACGACGACTCACAATGGCAGAGTCGACGGGCCGGTTCCTCAGCAACCACCTTCTCGACTACCATCGCCGATTACCCAAAATCATCCGGTATCGAGCACATGCACTTCCGGTACCACAACTGTGCCGAATGGCACTACTTACAAGGATCCACAATCCTACGTCCATCCGTAAGTGCAATCCGCGTTGAATATGTTACAATTATCCGAATCTAAATTAGTCACGGTTTTACAAGTGTTTGCAAAGTTTTCAAACAAAAGTTCAAAATTACTTCTCAAGTAATAGTTTTGAACTTCATGTAAAATAAAAAATATGTGCATCAATCCAGGAGTTAAAAACAATTTGATATTCTTCATTAATAATTTTAATGTGATGAAAATAAAATATTAATACTCTCAAAATCTTTTCATATTTTTACTGTTTTAAATCGCACTTGCTTATTTTTATTATACCATGACGAGCAAAAGTGTAAACATACTTCGCTAGTTTTATGTAAAACATAACGATACAACCTATTTTCCAATTGAATGATAATAAAGCTTAGGCAATAATAATTATATGATGAATATGATAAACACAATATCACACACACACACACACACACACACACACACACACACACAGTTTATCTTCGTTAATATTAACAATGTACAGAATATTTTACAAAAATAAGGATTTGTAGCAATGTTCACAGTTGTGCACTTTAATTGTGCTCGTTGAAGTAAAGATTTAAATTAATATTTTGTTAATTTCCCTTTACTTTTTTGTTTGTTAAAATTTTCTTGCAAGACTATATTTTCCATTAAAAACCACACAATTAAAGAAAATCGAATTTTCTCTACCACTGGTTTCCGAGATATCTTAAAAAATATGGTTTTGACACCCAACTGTGAGGGTTGTTTTCACTCCTTCAGAGTGGATGGTTACCGACAAAAAAAAACACGTCACAAATATTTTTCAAAGAACTATATCTCACATAAGTTTCATCAAAATCGGTTTGTATCAACTGTATATGTTCCCTTGATAGTTTAATATTTTTGTCTGAAAGAGCTGGTTTGCGTTTCTTTTCTTTTGCTTCAACCCGATTCTCTTCAAGGAACGGCGTCCATTCACTTGCATTTACTCCTACGTCTTGAGCCGCAATTTTTTGAGTTTTATGACTTTCAGACCAAAGACGATGTACAATTTCACGTGCAGCTCTATGAGAAACAAGTGAGGGTCTATCGTTTCTTCAAGAAGTTGATGCACCACCGCAGGTTTTCTTAATTTTTGCAACAATCGTATGACTTACACCACATTTTACTCCAATTTGCCGTAGTGAAAATCCTTTATCGCATAATAAAACTATACTGTTTCTCTTGTCTGCATTAAGTGGTTTCATCTTGCCTCTCACGTGTCAAGCTACTTTCAAACTAAAGAATAACTACGTAAACACTAGTCTAAACGTGTCTTACGACAGTTGGCTATCAGTATTTGTCGACAATCTAGGTGCACGGTAGTGCACCAACGAAGTTCTCACATTACCTCCTTTTACACGAAACAACTTAGCAGTTTTTTAGAGGCTTATAACTCGGCATTAGAGGCAGATGGAGAGATGTAATTTCGTACACTTGTTAAAAGCTACCATGTCTCAATATTGACAAAACATTAATCTTCCAACATTAGTAGGTTCCGAGATATAGGACCTCAAAAATCGCTTTTCTCACTGACTGACTGAATGACAGATTATCAAAACCTTTTGGGTATTTTCCATTAACCTACAAGCTTGGAATTTGGTACATAAGTCCACCATAACAAACTATCAAACCAATAATTATCAAAGCTTGAAATTATACACCTGAAAGGAGTTGTATCGAAAAAAACATTACGAAATAGGTACGTAGGATAGAATGTAACATACATAAGTATATGTTTTATTAGCTTTGAAGTCGCAACAAATACTGATGATAAAAACAATCAACAAAAATTGATAAAATCCTAAGAAAAACATCCTGTAAACAAGAGCCAAGTTCTCCATGGCCGTAAAAAGTTGTGAGATTAAACAAAAAATACAGCCAAGTTCGTTAGCTTAGAAATAACTCTTGCAATACAGAAAAAAAGTGTTTATAAAAATTAGTTTAAAAGAACGGTATTTAATTATTAAAGAATTACATGGGAGACCAAATTATTCAAACTTGGATGCTACCTAACACCTTTTATGGCCATTGGTTTAAAAAGTAACGGCCACGTTTGAAAAATTTAGTCCTCCACGTAACTCTTTAAAAATTAAATAGCGTTCTCTTAAACTAATTTTTACAAACTGTTTTTTTCAGTATTGCAAAAGGTATTTCTAATCTAAAAAACTTGGCCGTATTTTGTTTGATCTCACAACTTTTTACGGCCATAGGAACTTGGCTCCTGTTTACAGGATGTTTTTCTTGGGATTTCATTTCCCTAATATTTGAACATTATCTTAACAGTTTCTGAGGAAACATGCAAAACTTTAAACATTACTACAAACCCTTATTTTTGTAAAATATTCTATATATTGTTAATATTAACACGTTGAGTGCCACGCGGTTTTATAGCGACTTCCCCGTCAGGCCGCACGCGCAGGTATCGTAGTAAGGTATCGTAGTACTGTCAGTCACCGGTGACTGACGCTGCCTCAACTGGAGGTCGGTGTCAGTCGCCGGTGACTGACGCGGTACTCAGCGTGTTAACGAAAATAAACTGTGATATTATGTTTATCATATTCACCATATAATTATTATTGCGTAAACTTCATCATTCAATCGTAAAGTAGGTTGTATTATCACGTTTTATATAAAACTAGCGAAGTGCGTTTACATTTCTGCTCGTCACTGAAAATGCATAAAATCCGGAGTCTACTAACGATCAAATTGTACACCCCATTCGATACAAAGATATTTAGAACGAGTCTTTTTGTTGTCAGAACAAAATATAATTTTCACACGTTCTACTGCACATAGTACAATAATCTACACAGTAGAGCAGACTATGGTAAGAATGACCAAGAATTCGTTTCAACATTTTTATCGCGATATAGAACTACCCTTGTACGGTAATCCAAACTGACGCTATTAATAGACTCAACTTTGTTACTTTCTCTGTTGAATTCAATCAGACGATCAATTGCAGAGGAACAGATAAGCGGATGTGCATAACGCATGTGTTCAGTCATTGTATAGATATATGCACAGTGGTCGTGATAATTGATAAATGTACACGTGCGCAGAAAGACAAAATTGTTCTTTTGCACTGTTTCCTCGTGCAAGTAGTATCGTTCACTTTTCAACAAATTTAAACCTTCAGGACTCTTTAAGAATTCTAACCTCGCCACGTCAATAAACACTCTGATTCGATAGAGAAGCGTTTATTTACCTTCATATTTGTTGCAAGTGCTCTTAATTAACCCTCATCCGACCCTCGTGTCAATTTGATACAATTTTCTTAAAATAAGTTCTACTAATGCAAAACACATAACCGAAATAATTAAGATTTAAATGTTAACTCGTCAATTTGTATAAAAAAATTCTTGTTATTTCTGTTTTCCTTTTTATTTCATCGGTCTTTCTTTATCACTGTGTCAACTCGACGGCGAGGAACAGATTCAGTTTGTGAAATGAGGGGTGGATGAGGGTTAAATAAATAGATTTGATCTGCCGTTTCTAGACATGCGTTGCCAGAAAGTCCACCGGACAGTGGCAGCGAACCACCGTACTCGCCGCCTGGCCACAACGAAACTCAACACGTACATTCGCCACGTAAGTTTGTTGGAAATTCAAGATTTCTGATTTTATCACGCATGTAGTTAAAACGTAAAAGTCAGTCTCCATGATAATAAATTTATGAACACGCAATAAATCATCAAAGCCGAACGCGAGTCTAGACATTTAAACAGGTGTGTGACTGTGATTTACACATTTATTATTAGATTAGTTTCAAAATTCTAGTTGCAATCCGGAAATCGAAGATTCTGACTGAATAGACAAATTTTCGGGGACCATATATTAATCTTCAGCCGACTAATTGATTTATTCGTAATAAAACATTGTGGCTTTGCATCCTAAGCCACTGGAAAAATATATTAAACATACTTCATTTTTATATTTCGTGCTTTTGTTTGTTTCAAAAAACTGATTATACAGGGTGTCCCAAAATTCGTGTACTTCCCGGAAATGGGAGGTTCCTTGGGTCATTTGAAGCGACATTTTCCTTTACAAAAATGACGCCAGCGGCTTTGTTTAGGAGTTATTAACAAAAAACACGGACCAATCAGAGCGCGGCTACAGTGGATTGATTCTGGCTCGGCCAATGGCGCCGCCACGCTAAGCGGGACCTGTCGCTGAGTCGGACTCCGTTTGCTCTAGCCGCGCTCTGATTGGTCTGTATTTTTTGTTAATAACTCCTAAACAAAGCCGCTGGCGTCATTTTTGTAAAGGAAAATGTCGCTTCAAATGACCCAAGGAACCTCCCATTTCCGGGAAGTACACGAATTTTGGGACACCCTGTATAATCACAAGTGTTCCCCGACTTCAATACGATTAAGAGGCAAGGGGCACCATGGGACATACCTATTCTATGGTATTTATCCGTATTATCAACGTCTGCGCGGAGAAAGTTTTTTTGTGGTAACACTGATAAACATACATATGTATCAGTCTAACGCTTCAATTTCGCTATGATTCCACGTTTTTCCCTTTTTTATGAATATCTTTATTAAAAGACATTAATCAAGCCCTATATATTTTTGTTGTTGCGATTCCGCGCTAACAGTCCTGACTAGGCGCCATCTGGTCTAACTAGCTGAACTAAAATTGGCTCTAGACATGCTTTAGATTCTGGCATCATGAATGGAATATGGGGAAATTGAATGCAATCACGGGCTGTCGCTTTTTTACCTTATACGAGCATATTTTGAGCTGCGCAAGGGTTCATTTGATAGAGGAAGGTCAACTGCACCACGCTGTGCCCCATCATGTGAGTCAAAAATGTCTATTTGTGACAGAAAAATACATCGGGATCTGCTGGTCTTTTCTCGATGTTTGCTCTACTTTGGGCTTATTTTTCTGTCACAAATAGGCATTTTTGACTGATATGATGGAGCACAGCGTGATGCAGTTAACCTTCCTCTATCAAATTAACCCTTGTGCAGCTCAAAATATGCTCGTATAAGGGAAAAAAGCGACAGCCCGCAAACCCATGTTTTGATACAAAATCTAGTAAGATTCTAGTTACTTTCTAGTTATATCACGTAGTGACCCTTGCCTCTTAAGAACCACTGTTCTAAGTTTTCAGAAAATTTTCTATCTGAATTGCAAGAAAGTGCAGTGAAATAGAAATGTATTTCCTTAGTATTTTTATAGGTTGTTTAATTTTAAAATTCTTCTAATGTTTTTACTGCTTTAAATTACGAAATTTTTCTATCTGAACTGCAACAAACTGGAGTGAAATAGAAATATGTTTATAAGTTGTTTAATTTTTAAATTCTTCTAATGTTTCTACTGTTTCAAATTACACCTACTGATCGAGTCCCTATTTTTCAGATCAAAAAGTAGCTCTCCAAGAAATGCTTCTCCATCACCAAGGCAATCAGCCGAACTACGCACCGAATCTATTGCCCTCTTCGCCCAGAACCTTAACTTCTACGGATCCACTGTTACTCACTCACTCGGTTCTGACTTCTCATCTTCAACCAGCGACACCAAACCTCCAAACTCAACAGCCGATAAGTCAGACTCTAGTTCCTCTTCCGCATGAACACAGTCCTGGTAACATCAATACCTTGTACTCGTCGCTGCAGTCAGCGCCGAAGAAGAGGAAATTGAGCCAGGATGGGCTTGTTCACGTCAAGCAGGTGCAACGAGTAAACTTTTTTGTTACTCAGATCAATAAATAATCTTCGTGACTCTCGTCACTTAACCTTCTGCGTATCAGGCGTGCAATAAGTCTGCGTTTTTTCATGGAACTGGATCCAAAAGTTAAGCAATATTGCACAAATGTGTACAGAGAGAATCATTCCAGAAGAAATATTTGCGAAAATCTATTATTTCTCTATACAAAGCAGGCCACTCCTTTTTATCTCCTTTATTTTGAATGACACGAACAAATATTTATGGCAGAATTTAAATGGTATCCAAGTAGGAATATCATAGAAAAGCAATTTTTTTTGTCTGCTTATTTTTTCATAGTTTTTTTTTCAAGGTCATCGTTATTTTTTCATCGGGAAAATTGTCTTTTTCGTTATTCCATCTTGTAGTCATTACCTTCAGGTGACCATGAGTAAAAAATATGTGATAAAATTGTAGGATAATATTAGCATTACTTTTGAACTTACTGTTTGCGTTTTATAATATTTTTATTATATTATATATAATATATACATATATAATATTAATAAAATATAATTAATTAGTTTAATCAGTAATTTAAAGTAATTAGTCATCGTAATAAAAAATATAAATAAAAATAAATAATATATAATTACATAATAAACATAATACATAATATAAATACATAAAATAAAATTAAAAGTTATAAGTGCTAAAAACGACGTTCTTTTTCTATTCTACTATCTGATAAGATAGCAGCACAAGCTCTAATTATGCGATTCGTAAACTTCTTCTGTTGGTCTGTTTTATAGTTGGGTGTGAAGAGCTCGTTAGTAATACGTAAACTCATACCATGGCTTATTATTATTCGAAACAAGAGAGGATTGAAATGATCTACATTTATGGTGAAGCCAAACAGTGCATAAAAGATGTTGTACGGCTCTCTACACAGAACGATACCCTGATTGTTCTAACATAATTAAAAAGAGCACTTATATCTTATAAGTTCAAATGTAAGTTCAGTTGTATTTTTTCAGCCGCTACAAGATGGAATAACAAAAAAATCAATTTTCCCGATAAAAATAATAACGATGACCTTGAAAAAAAATTATGAAAAAATAACCGGACAAAAGAAATTGTTCTTCTATGATATTCCTCCTTTAATATCATTTAAATTATGCCATAAATATTTGTTGTTCGTGTCATTCAAAATAAAGGAGATATTTATGTTGCCTGCTTTGGCTGTGATATCCTGTATAAATGGAAATAATTTGAACTTGCGTGAGCAATGATTTTGCTGAACACGTTGAAAGTATCGAAGTGTTTGCAGAGCTTGATGCTCGTAAGGTTAATTATCCAGAGTTTATTTCAGCATCGTAAAATCGACAGTCTTTAATATGTTATCGTGCCACAGGAACCGGAATTGGGAACGGTGGAGCACAGTTGCAGTAGCAGCAGCGCAGTCCTCGACGGCGACGAGGTCGCCGACAACAGCTACATCGATGCAAGCTACCAGTGCATCCGGTTTCATCCCTTTCAGCAGACGTCCTGGCATGTTCTCTGCGACCACAATCTGAAAGAGCTACCAGTGCCGCATTACCGCGTAGACGCGGACAAGGGATTCAATTTCAGCAACTCGGACGACGCGTTCGTGTGCCAGAAGAAAAATCATTTTCAGGTAGAGACACGTTGCCGGGAGCTTGTTGTTGGCGACGCGCTTTTCCATGTTTCATAAGGGCCACAAAGAACAAGTAGATGTGATTAAGGTCGACGTGACTTTTCAGATTACCTGCCACGCACAGCTACAAGGCGAAGCTATATTCGTCCGAACCGGTGAAGGTTTGAAAAAGATAAGTAGTTTCCAATTACACTTTTATGGCGTCAAAGTGGAGTCGCCGACGCAGACGATCCGTGTCGAGCAGAGCCAAAGCGACAGGAGCAAGAAACCGTTTCATCCTGTGACGTAAGTACACTGACAAACCTGTCGGCGGGTGATTAAAAACTGAAATACAGTGCTCCACACTTATAATTAGTTCCAGCCTACTAACGAACCGAGGCGTCCCTCTGTCAAGTTAAAAGTCGTTTCAAACAATCTGCATAGGTTTGAAGGAGAATCATATTCTCAGTAAAAGATAGTGAAACTTTATTTGATTCCGCTTAGGGTTACAAATTCTTACATATTCTATCCCTTGAACTCGCCGCTCTTACTACACTCTGACCTTATTTCTAACTTATAAAATATCTAGACTTAACCTATATAGAGACAAAGAAAGAAAGAAATATTTACAAAAGCTTTTATTTTATACCTTAACCTATTCCTCTTACCCCCGTTCCGTCACCCCTTGTCATCTTATTACCCTCCTTTACCCCCTTCCATACCCGCGGATCTCCTCTTCTGGTCGCTCAACTTCCATTCCAATCTTTCCCTTTCTTTCCTCTCTCCAATCATGCATTCTTCCCCTCCTCCTTCGTCTTCTAACACTTCCCACATCCTCTCCTGCCACCCTTTTTCCTCATCCACTCTCATACATACATCCCACACATGCTCCCATGTCTCATTTTCCCACCCACACACTCTGCATATTCTTTGATCCTCGTTTATCCAGCACCTCTCTCCCTCATCTCGTTCCCTAGTCTATATCTTGCCATCCTCTGCCACCTCTGCCATCCCATACCACTTGTTTCATCTTGATCCCACTTTCTCAGTAAAAGATATTAAAACGTTTTCAGCAAGAATATTACCTGGTCTTGAAAATATTAACAAGAGATCACCTTGACTAATTGAAAAATGTAGGTACTAGGTAGTCATATTATGTTTGTTCTGAATCATATTTCAAGTACTTATGATATATTCTGACTTGGATCCATATTTGATTATTAATTTATTACTAACCTTATAGTCTGTGGAGCATTGTACACAGGGTGTCCCAGGGTGTTCTCTAACATCCCTTAGAACCAACGTTATCATTCTTTAACCCCTTGCCGTGCTCATTTTCTTTGCAGTGACAGTGATTAAAGGAAAAAGAAAATTGTATATTTTTGTGTAGCTACATTTCTTTCTTATGGATTAGAATCTATTTCATCTAAAATGAAAGGCGTGACATTTGTATTTGTTAGACTTCGTTAACAACCTTCATCGCGAGTCTGGCTCGTCGAAATACGGCAAGGGGTTAATATTATCGTGCACCTGGGACATCCCTATAATTATTCCTTGGTTTGCATTTTTACACTTGAAGATGCTACGAACAATTTTCGGAACCCTTGGTGCGAAATTCTTTTATACTGAACGATATATCAAAAAGTTACTGCGTTACGCTAAAATAGAGCTGCTTTCAGGGTGGAACTGGGTGGTGAACGGGTGACCAAGGTGACCGTTGGTCGTCTTCACTTTAGCGAAACGACTAGCAATAACATGCGAAAGAAGGGAAAACCAAATCCAGACCAAAGATACTTTCATTTGGTTGTTGGTTTGCACGCTCACACCGCGGACCAAGCTAGCTACCAAGTGGTGGCTCATGCGTCGGAGAGGATAATAGTTAGGGTGAGTCTTCTTCTTGATGTCGCTATTGCAAGAGGTTCTTTTAAATCAGCATTGTTGCTGCTGTAGTACAATTCCAAAAGTCTGATAATTAAACACTTATTTTAATATTTGTAACTGGACTGCTAGTTGGATTGGTACTTGGACGGTACCATGAGAACTACGAGAAAAATATTTCTAACGAATGTTCTAGGTAACTTTTTTTTTAATATGTAGAGTCAGGAGTGCGATTAGTTTACAAGAGGGTAGAATTTAACATAGGACCCCACTACACGGGACAATAATTAATTCAAGCTCTAGTTACTGGATCTTAGTAGAATACGTGTTTCATAATAAAGGGAAATGTTGTAAAGGATATTCTAAGTAAAACACATAATTAATCTTCTGTTCTCGGTGCTATTGTAACTCGAAAATTAAACATTTCTTCCGACCTAAAATAGTTTCATTCAATATGTATGTTTAATACTTAAATGTTTGCAATACTTACAATACTTAAATGTTTAATAAATAATGGTACATAATTTTTAGTGGTGCCTCAGAGTCACCACTCGAGTGCTGAGGATTACATTTCGTTTATCTCAAAGCACGCACACGATTATGTTCTATATCATCGACACGGGCAGGTGGACTGCAGTTATAACTTCACACAATCAAATTTTGCAAAAGTTTTAACAGCTTATACGTATCTCAATAACCCTTTGTTCGCGACCTATGGTTCCTTTCAAACTTTTTCCGTTCTCGGTGAGCAGAAGGTGTTGATGTAAAAAAACTTTTACATCTTTTACAAATGTTCACCGATCCGGGTGAAAGGGTTAAAAACTTATATTTTTCTCAAGGCAAGTAATCCGGGTCAGTTCGAGTCAGAGGGTAGCGGCGTTGGTGCTGAAGGAGGCTGGCAAAGGGGTGCAGCGCCAGATAGCGTTTACCATGCCGGTCGAGTTGGAATTAACACCGACAGACCTGATGAAGCTCTGGTAGTTCATGGTAATATGAAGGTATGTCGTTACATTCGCTACGTATTTGTTAAATAAACTTTTAGTGCGAAATTAAAAACTCCTGGACTTAAAACGTCGTCGTGGGAGACTACACGTGTACATCGAATATAATAAATAGACTGCGGATTTTTATGTAACTTGCAATTGTTGTAGACAAATTTTCAGAAACTCGAATCAAACGGAATCTCATTTCCCGTGGTACTAGTCTTTTTAGATCTAAAATAAATGATATATAAGCTTTATTTGATCCCATTGAAGTCACAAATTCAGTTTTCCATTCCCTCCCTTTCTCCATTTCTTACTTAAACCTTAATATTCCAACTTAACCTATATATGAAACTTATCCTAAACGATTATCCTAATAACTTAACAGTAAACGGCTTAATACTACTTAACCCTACTGGTTATACCATATTTACAATATTTTACATTGCTTCGGAGAGAGAAAGAGAGAGAGAGAGAGAGAGACCCCACCCTCCTGAAATTGAACCCTTACGATTGTTCTTTCTGTCTCCCTCTTACTCTTGTTTTTCTTCATACTCTCCTTTAAATCTTACCTTCCCTCCAGTCCTCTACTTTCTTACTATTTCTTCGCTCACTTTGTCTATTGTGCTTTCCTCTAACATTCCATTCATCTTCTCCACTGATGGGATGGATCCCCTCCCCTCAAAAAGTCCCCTTCCTCTTTACCTCTTCTCAACATAATCTCGCCAGCCTTTGCCTTCCCCTAACTTCTTCTCATATCACCACTCCCCCAACCCTACCATTCCCTTCATCAACTCTCTTTGCAACTCTTTCGTTGGTGTTCGTTGGTGAAGATATACATCCCGGTGTATATCTTCCCATCCCTTTTTTTAAAGGTGTGGGGAAATGCTTTTACGCACACCTCCTCCTCAAATGACATCTGGAGAGGGTAGTGAGGGACTCGCCCCCCTCCTTAAAATCTTATGCAGGGAAAAAACGGGACTACTTGACTCGTTATGGTGAAACATGATTACAAGACTTGTCATGAATCCCTGCCCATACCCTCTAAAACCCCATCGCCCAAGGCCTAGTTAGACCCTTCGCCTTAACATCGCCCGAGGCTATATAGTGGAGAATGCGAGAACAACTTTTCGCATTACATCGTATTCCCCTACCACGGAACAAAACCACTCTTGTTCTTTGCTTTTGATACCTTACCATTCCCATCCCTAGTACTCATTTCAAATATCTTTCTTGCAACCTTTCCATACCTTCCCTCTACTTCTATCCACCTGAAATAAATTAAAATCGTACTAAACTCTGTCGTATTTTAAACGCATAAAAATCTACAATCTAATAATCGAACAGAGGTACTCCAGAAATTGAATACGCCAGATTCGTTAATCAACACACTTTGATATCTGCGTTCAGGTGACGGGTCACATAGTTCAACCCAGTGATGCACGAGCAAAACAGAACGTGCAGGAGATAGATACTCGTGAACAATTGCGAAATGTGCAGCAGTTAAGAGTGGTTCGCTACCAGTACGCCCCTGAATTCGCGCAGCATTCTGGTTTGGATATCAAGCAGCAAGAAGACACGGGTGTGATAGCACAGGAAGTCCAGCAAATACTACCGGAAGCTGTTCTACCAGCAGGTGATATAGTCCTTCCGAATGGACAAAGGATCGAGAACTTTTTGGTGGTGAATAAAGAGAGGATATTCATGGAGAACGTCGGCGCAGTGAAAGAGTTATGTAAAGTAAGATATCCAAAATGCACATATTATTCTACGACATTGAAATCGAAGGTATTCGCTATTTGGAAATTGTTTTCAGGTAACAGATAGTTTGGAAACCCGCATAGACCAACTGGAACGAATAAATAAACGGTTGGCGAAGCTAAAGAGGGGTGATAGCCTCAAGAGTTCCATTAGTACAATATCTAGTATATCAAGTAACAAATACTCATCCTCTATCAATAATAAGACCATTGTACAGGGAAAAGCGAAGAAGAGCGAGAGGGAGGACGAACTTCTTTGCAGCAACAAATTTATTCAGATTATTATCGTTATTCTTATTCTTATCATGGCGTTCTGGTAATTAAAAAACTCTCGTATTATAATCATTTCTTTCAAGGGGGTAGACTCGTTTCTAGGATTGCAAGGGTGCGGGATGCGTTTTCTAATTTCAGTAATATCTCGACAATTGCCTTGAAAAGTTCCATTTTTACGTTTACGATGCGTAATTTGCGTTATTCGGCAGCTGTCGCAGCTTTATGTTTCCGAATAATGCAAATTACACATCGTAAGTAAAGGTAAAATTGGACTTCTGAGGGCGAATGCAGCTTAGATTGATCTTTTATCTAGCGTTTACGACTACTGATAAAGCCCATCTTTGTATCATCGTGAAATGCGAAGGCGCATCCCTAGCAAACTTGAAAAAAGAGAGTACACCCCCTTAACATCAACCCTTGGACGATGGGCATCAAGGGTTTAATATAAATAGCTAATGATCTGGCTACTAAAAAATCAGCTCTGTCAAAACGAAGCTAATTTTCGTCATCCAAAGGTTAATGTAAATTCATTCGGTTCAAATAGGACTCTATTCTCAGGTGAACAATTTCACTTTCAGCTTAGTCGCAATGGCAACTTTATACTTCTTAGAATATCAGAAACGCAGCAGTCTGGAATGGTCGGCGGTAGCCAGCAATGGTATGCTAGCTATCAGGCCAGCCCATCCGTCGACAGTATCGAGCACGCCCAATTACGATCCTCGTTACAATTCGCTGTTGGACAGCACTTTATCGTCGTCGTTCACCAAACACGGGTCGCACACCAGGGGATCGGATGGTAGTTTATCCATCAAGAGCAACGTGTACTCTACGCAAGCACCGCACACGAAGCAGCAACTCTATTCTCAAGAAATCACTTGGTATCCGATCAGTCACTCGGGACCCCAACCGAAACTCGAAAAGAACAGGTTCGTAACGATCACGAGTCGTCTGGTTCTCTTCTTTATTGAAACAACTTCTGATTGAAGTAATTTCCTCAGCGAATTTCCGGGCAATTGGCTCAGTAGAACAGGTGCAGGCGCTGTTCCCAGCAACGTGGATGAAAACGATCAGGGATCGGATGTGGATTCATCCCTGAGTAAAGGTCCGACTCCCATTGGCAGACCTGCGAATTGCCCCAAACATTTTACCGAATTCGAAAATCCTTGCCTGGTAAAATTAGAAATCACTCTATTTATTTGCCACTAATCATTCCTTAGTAATAATATCAAATTAATCACTGTATTGCAGATATACTGTTGTACTACTAAGATTCATCAGTTCGAGGATCCGCAGCCTGATCATCCTCCAGAAAAGAAATCCATTTGTAAGTTTCATATTATGCAACGAATTCTTCTCTGAAGGGCAATCATCGTTGTTTAAATAATTCTGCTTCTTGTTTTCGCGTGTACAAATGACTATTACCTTTTCCAGCAGATCATATAGAGCAGCCATTAAATGTACACGAAGAGAAACGTAAGATTAGCAAGGGTTTCCAGAATGGAATCAGCCCTTCGGATCCGAGCACACAAACAATTGTGAAAGAGGTAAATAAATAGATGAACTGCAACGAACATAAATAGGCTTTGCAGTTGTGATTCTAAGAAATTGTAATTTGTTGCAGAACAATTATAAATATTCACACAAGAGGACGAGGAGGGAAAATAGTGGTGGGGACTGGGGTGAGGTAGCCAGCAATGCAGCAGGGTCATTGCCACCAGAACCCAAACCGCAGTTGCGGATAGTGGCGGAAAGCTTTAACATTTCTCTTGATCAAAAGTATTGCTCCGCATCTTCGCAAGACTCTCCGAATAACGTTACTTGCGTTGTACCTCTTTCGAAGTATATGCCTGACATATATCTTACCTTGCACTTTGTGTAAGTTCATTTATATTCAATAATACTTCCAAATTATTCTATCTCTAATTATTACATGGTTCAACAAATGGAATATGATGTTCACTTTCGACAAATCGTATAGAAGAAATCTTTCATATCATCACTAGACTGCGTATTTTTATATAACATAAAAATTCTATGCAATATTTACAAGAGTTGGAGTCACATAGATTAGATGTTTAATTCTTACTTTAAGGCGGTAGACTCGTTTCCAGAATTGTAAGTTGCGGTATGCGCGTTTTCATTTCTCGATAATACAAAGATGGAATTTTTCAATAGTTGAAAGCGTTAAATAAAAAATTAAACTAGGCTGCGATCGCCCTCGAAAGTCTTACTTTTACGTTTATGATTTGCATTATTCGGCAGTATGCAGCTATGAAAATAGTATGCTTCCGGATAATGCAAAGTACGCCTCGTAAAAGAAAAAAATAGAACTTCTGAGGGCGATAGCGACCTATTTAGATCAATCTTTAACCTAGCTTTTTTGATTACTGAAAAATGCCATTCTTGTATTATTGGGAAATGAAAACGCGCATCCCGAAACTGTCGACTACCTTAATCATTTTGACAAGCTCAAAACATTAGATTGGCATTATTAGATTATCGCAATTTATTCACTGTTTTAAATGGCGCCTACTCGTTTTCAATGGCGCACCCAGGAGGGGAACCAGGCGGCCAAATCCCCCCTCCCCCATCCCCCCAAAAAAGGAAACAAAGCACTGGAAGATTAGCTACACTCACCATAGAATAGCTGTTTTCTCTTTGATTTCGATGATTTTTGAATATGTTATATGTAAAACTAAACACTTTGAAAAACTTTTCCCTATAGTAAATATGTGTGACTACCATTGATAGATATTTTTGCTAATAAAAAGGTCGTTTTGTTCAACTCGTCCCCCCCAAAATTAAATCCTGGGTGCGCCACTGCTCGTTTTTCCCATAAATGCACAAAATCCGCAATAAACGTAAATACTTAGTTATTTCTTTTTCCCTGGATTTTGTGCTTTCAGTGGAATGCCTCGGTATTGGCAAGTGGTGCAACAATGTTCTCTGCCTTCAAACGTTGGATTAGACGAGACTGTGATATGCATTCGAAAATACACACTGCAGCAACCAGTGCAATACATGGAAAATAACAATCACCACGGAGATCAGTCGTTTCCACTGGACGTTGCTCATTATCTCAGGAAGACGTTGAGGTTTCGCGTGCCTACTGTACAACCTCAGGAGGTAATAATTTACTTGAGAGTGCGTCAGAACTTGAATAAATGATAACGACTGAAATATTGACAGTCAACAAAATATATGTCTTTCTTCCAGAATATTTGTAAAAATAAACATGGCGTCGATTATTCAGAGTACACGTTGCACTTTTACCGAGATTGCGACGAGTGAAGAATTTCTTGTAACGGTATCACAATTCAAGCAGCGAGATTCTATGACAAGTGTTTACATTTACGATCTGAAAGATCGTTGGATCTATTACATACAGCAAGACCTACTCGTGCCTTCGTATCAACGTATTCCGTCTCTATTTTGTCGAGCTATCAAATTACGCATATAGAGTATGCGTTTGGTAACGTATATTTAAAAATGGATCTGTAATTGTATTTTATAAAAATGTGTTATTGCAATATATCATGTAACGTGACAACAATGATAAAGAAACGCGATTAGATTTTACAGAATCAAGAAGTAACTATAATGTAGTAGGACCCGTAGAGAGTTTCGTGGATTATATTGGATATTATAAAATAATACTAAAAGTATGTCATGTAAACGTAGTTGATGGGTAATAGTAGAGATTTCTTGTAACTTTAAACAGAAGATATTCTTTACTCTCTTCGCTGGAAACACAGGAGCAATACTTATGTCTTATGCCTTTATGCAATCAGGTCTATAGGGGAGTGCTGTGACACTGTCAAGTGTAAAATATATTGTACAAAGTGAACAGAACTATTTAACGTGAGCCACTAAAATTTTAAAGATCACCAACTGTAAATATTTTCTCGTACAAGAATATCGCTCATCAACTGCAATATATGTAGAGTTAGTGTTTATTTCAATAGTTTTTACACTATTTATACTTGCGTACAAAATATTATCAGACAGGTCTATTGACAGTATATTATCAACAGTAATTTCTATAGTATCGATATGCCAATTAAATTCTATATTATGCATCTTCACCCTAATTGTAAGCTGTCAGAATCACATTTTATTCTGTATTAATGTAGATTTTACAAGAACAACGTGCATTGCGTAACAACGCAACAACAAGTGATACAATCTCGAGTTAATTTAATTGTGTGATCAGCAATCAGACGAACAAAGTCAAAGTGACGTACAAAATACCATCAATGTCATTGTTTTGCTATTTCAAAAGAATTTGATTACTCTGTCTAGTTATTTCATTTGAAATTTCTACTAATACTTCTCGTAAAGCACTGAATCGAATTTAACGTTTGATTACTTTAACCCGATCGATAGTAGCCGTTTCTAAAGAAGCGATATTATAGATTTCAAGTTCCTAAAAGGTATTGTATAATAGTTATGCAATTTCGTGTATTAGAATTAGGCAGATACAATTTATTTGCACCAACCATATAAATAGATATTAAATTGCATGTAAGTAGATTACCACTATTATCATTATTATTGCTGTCACTACTATTGTTACTACGATATTGTAATAAGACTATCTCTGCTGTTGTTATCTACTGTCACTATAGATAATCAACGTTCGCGTTTAAGTTCTATTTATGATTTTCGTTTCGTAGCTTTAAAAGCTGTGTTATTAAATAATTCACTTTTGAAACATAGTCAAAGAGTCTCAAAAATATTTAATATAATATATCATCGCTACATCGCGGATTTTATGCATTTATGAGTATTAATGTATCGAATCTGATTACACGAAACTTGAATTGACTGTAAAACAACATTTTAGTTGTACTTTCAGTTCAGCTGAACCCTTTTTGAAAATGTAAATGTGGCATAAACATATTAGCAATTTGTGATTGACAGAGTTTATTCTTTTGTTTGATGAAATATAGTAATCTTCCTGAAATAATTTGATCTAAATATTACAACGAAATTGAAAGCATTATTCTATTAAATTGTTCACGAACTGTTTATTTATGCGCGAGCCGATATACAGAAGATTTTTGCCGTCCATGCGTTTTTTTTCATAAACAAGCAATATATACTCTAACTTATAAACCAATATTAATCCTGTAGAAAAATCTGTTAACGAGCTATTGTACAATAACATGTAACACAAGTGAAAGTATATAACGTAACTATTACAGCGTTAGTCTGCGTTACATCACGTAGAGTAACTAGAGTTATTTTTAATCGATAATCCAGCGAAAATTTGGAAAAATAGCTAGCCACACATCCAACATCTTTCTTGTTCAATATAATACACAGTTATGATCAACAACAGGGAAGTTGTGAGAGTAATAATATTCTTTTACAGTTTCTTCGCATTAATATCATTGTAATATGCTATAATATCTACGATTAATGTATATAAAAAACTTTAAATATCAATATAATATACATATATTGTTTATATAGGATACCCTGTATATTATATTACAGTAATATTGATCTTGTATGTATCGTTTAGTTACGGAATCCGATTGAATCAGTTCTGTACAACACTCTTGCGAATTGGTACCAGCGTTATGTATTTAATTCACGTAGTTGTAGCGTTCTTTTAAGAAATTCAACGTACTCAAACATTTGTATATTTTTCATTCTCATCGTATCGTCGTCAGATCTATTATTATAGTTTGTTATTGTTTTATATTTTAATGTATTATATTAATTTCGACTCGTAATCTCGATTGAAAATCACCGTATTATTGTACACTTTGAATCATTCATTTATTCATCACAATGAGAATTAGTTAACATTATTTTATAATTGTGAGAGAAAGGGAGTGTGTGCACGTGTTGTGTACGTGCGTGTATGGTGATTGCGGGGCTACCTTACGCACAATTAGCAAAAGTGTCATAACGTCAGAACGAAAATGTGAGTTTCAATTGTCGAGCTTGATCTTTCTGTCTGAAATCGAACGGAAGTATTCGCCTTTTATCTTAAAGACACTTTAGAGGTGGATGGATTTACGTGTTAGATAGAAAAGAAATTTCTGTGTGTCAATGTAAACGACATAATCGGTATTGTTTAGATAGCGCCTAGTAAGATTTGTACATACAAAGTAGTAGTGTAGTGAAATGATCGCAAGTAATTAGACACATAAGGGAATTGAAGTCATATATTTATCACATCATTGCACCGACGGTAACGAGTCGAATAAATTAATTGCTCGTCGCGACGCAATTTTCTAATGATACTGTACGTGCATTAAAAATTTTGTCATCATCGCCGAGCAGATGAACTAATTAGAGGAGGATGCATGCTTTCTTCACTTCAGTTGCAATATTATTGTTATCAAAGCGATATTAGAAATTTATTTTTTGTTGACCTATCGATTGTCATTTTAATTAGACAGTGGAAACTCGAACGAATTCGACATATACAACAGTACGAATATGAAAGTATGAATTGAACGATTGATTCGCGATTCGCTTCATTACGGTTTTCTTTCGATGACACGATTTCTTTCTTTTCTACTGCTACCGTACACGTTTATCGTTTTCTTAACGCGAAGAGCCTTCCGTGCACGAATCTCGGGCATCGGATAGTACTATATTATGTATATTTGAACAAATCAGCATGTACATGTTATATTCACATATTTATGAAGGTATTGTTAAGACAAATGCATATAAATACATATACGACAAGAAACTTGTATTTGTAGGAAAATAAAGATATTGCTCCGTAAAGTGAGTATCCTACTTTTAAAGGTACAGTAAAGTCCAATCTAACAGCAATCTAAGTCAATTCTTGGTTCTGTGTTGCGACATAGATCGGGATCGGATACTAAGCTCGAGAGTGTTAAGGACGCGAGCCAGGACCGCGAGCAGCTCGAGTGACAGGCAAAGGGTTATTACCCTAGACATGTAGTCTCAAATGTTAGTAAAGCGCGGACGAACCCAATGCGTAATTAGGAAGCAGCTAAGACGATATAGACAGCGAGAACGAACCTGATGAGATTGTCAGAAAGTCTCTAGGAATGGAGTCAAGCGCAGACGAA
>CM052340.1:596032-606262 GCA_028455595.1 Lasioglossum vierecki | reverse complement strand
GATTCATGTGTCGAGAGTTTCTCGTTCGTTGAGACATCGCGGCGTGCCAACAACGCTCGGCTGTCGGTGTGCCGCGACGAACGCGTGTAGGTCGCGTTTTGGATTGGTCCGTGTTTTTCATTAATAACTCCTTAACGAAGCATCGGATGATATTCCCGTAAAGGAAAATATTGCTTGAAATGATCTCAGTATCCTCCTACTTCCGGATGCTGTGGGAATTTCGGGACACCCTGTATATTATTGTCAAAGGAAACACGAAAACCTATTTTGCATTTTTTTTTGTTATTTTCGGGTGTTTTAAAAACAAAAGGTGTTAGAGGAATAATTTTCATAACTTTTAGTTTAGCACGAGTGGTAACACTGTCAGAAAAGAGTGTATGTAGTGGTGGATGTGTTCTTTGTTAGACCGAGTGTAAATCCCAAAGTGAACGGACGTATAGTTGCGTAGGGGGAGTTCCCCTAGCCCCGGACGGCACCTAGTATCGGACATTAGCTGTATCTCAATAATCTGAAATGCAACAAAGTCGTTTTAACCGTCAAAACAAAGGAAAGGCTAAAACAAACGACTTGCCGAAATTGCACGTTTCTGTCGCGTGAACAAAGCCATTAAAATCATTTGATTGTTAGCGTTCGACGTGAAAGCAGTATATCGTATAAATTATAAAAAATGTTATATCTATCTAATTGTCGTGAATAAAAGACATCTGATCAGTGTTATTGTAAATTCTGGTAAGTACTTTTTCATTTACTTTTTGTTTTTTCTATAAAGTGAACTGCTTTTCAGAAAAATATTATTTTTCAGTGCGTTCACTGTCCGCTAGTATCGGACAAAATATTGTCCCCTATTATCGGACAGTAAGAAACTCATTATTGTATGTTCGTATTTATAATAATGTTTATTATCTTACTTTCAGTCGTTAAAAATACACCTAAGCAACGACATGGACATCAAAAAACGAGGTTTATTGAATGAAAAGGATTAAAAAACTGCGTTAAACAAAGTTATTACAAGAGAAATGAGCTTGAGAACTGCATCTTTAAGATACAATATCCCAAAAAGCATATTATCTGATAAGGTAACGGCTTTAAAATGGGAAAGAAGTAAGATTAGAGCCTAAACTAGGTAGATTTACCAATAAAAGTAATTATTTAAAAAAATTTATTTATTTATTTATTTAAATTTAAAAAGTTATTTTAAATTTAAAAAGTAAATTTAAAACAACGAATAGAAAAAATAAAATAAAGAAAACTCGAGCAGTGAAACCGGAAAATACAAACGAGGAGATAGTTTGTGTGGTTTGTTTGGAAACCAATAATGAGGACTGGATACAGTGCTCAAAATGCCAATAATGGGCTCACGAAGCTTATGCCGACATCCCTGAATGTTTCGACGACTATATTTGTGATCATTTAAAATTATTTTAAAAGTACTATGCGTTAATTTACACATGTTTACTATGTCCGATATTAGGGGCCATTCTAGACTCACTCTAAATCAATGACCTATATTAATGTTAATGTAATTTAAATATTATAATAATGTTGGTTTATTTGATAGTTTACTTTGATTTCTATTACTGTTATCTTGTAATTAATGCAAAATAAATAAAAATGAATCAATATTCCTTTTATTTATTTAAGAAAAACCTTAAGTGTCCGGTACTAGGGGAACTCCCCCTATATAGTACCTAAAAAGTAAAAAGATTGTAACACGTGGTTTGATACCCAATACTGTATCCAAGTGGATCGTGTTAAATTATTGAAAATATCAGTGCAATACTGTTGTATCTAATTTAGTATCAAGAGAAATATATTTTCATTATTTTATTTTCTCATTCTACAGTATTAAATAACTACGTACGCTTATTTTTTTTGATCCTGTCTAAACCTCAAAAAAAAGTACTTACGAGTACCGTAAGTAATTAAAAACAAATAATCAAATTGTAGGCAATTACACACATGTAATATACATATATTAGTAGGAACGCCGTTGTTAGAGTGGAGTTAAGAGTACCAACACCCGGCACAATTCCGTAGTCACTCCGCAGTCGTTTAGAAAAAAAGACAATTTAACCTATTTATTCACTCAGAGAGAGAGAGAGAGAGAGAGAGAGAGAGAGAGAGAGAGAGAGAGCGAAGCATATTTACAAAAGCTTACTTATTTCTAAACTGTTTTACTAAATTATTTGCTATTCCTATTTACAATATTACCTTTTACCATTTCTTCTTTCCAACCCTCCTTCCCATCCCCTTTTACCCAATCTTCGGGCCTCCTCTTCCGGTCGCTCATCCATTCATGCCAACCTTTTTCCTCATTCATCCCCATACATACCTCCCAAACATGCTCTCACGTCTCATTTTCCCACCCACACACTCTGCATTTTCTCAAGTCTTCATTCAACCAAAAGCCCCTCCTCTCATTCCCCAATCTATATCTAGCCATTCTTTGCCACTGCATTTTCTAATAATCAATTATGAATAATTAAGTTATCTATTCTAAATTAGCTTATAATTAATTCACATATTATTGACGTATTCGTAAGAATTAATGTTGTATTACATTTCAACTGCTGATTTCCGTTAATAATTTTATGGCGGAAGGTGTTGTATATTTTAACTTGCGTTATTTTCTTAGATTATTCTATATCACAATTTTGCATTTTCAAATAATCACTTATGAATAATTAAGTTATCAACTGTTATCTATTCTAAATTAAGTTGTAATTAATTCTTAAATTCTTAATTAATTCATGGTATATTTCATTTTTAAACGCTGTTAACAATTTTATGACGGAAGGTGTTGTATACCTACGATAAGATTCTCTCTAGCATTAGTAATCACTCATATAATCTAAGCGTTTCAATTCGTCTCTCCATCTTCAGTTCGGCATCTTATCTTCTATTACTCATCCTTGAACTTCATCCCTATGATTCATCCCTTACTGACCATTAGACCTAAAACAACCTCCCACCTTTCAGAACCAAACCTATATCTTCTGCTGATTTCTTCTTTTCGCCAGCATTCTTTTCTAAGTCTTATATCGCTTCTGATCAATCTTGACGAGTCTTGTCTACACTACTAAGTTCTTTTTGTATAACGTCTGTAGTTTGTATTTCGCTTAGAAATTGTACTTAATAAATATACACATATTAAGTATCCGGAATACAACACATTGAGCAGGTGTCATAATGTATTAATTTTAGAGGGAAATACGTTTGAACAAGTTCTAGCGTTAAAACAATGCCAAGATGAAAACATTCAAGCAATTCGGAAACGGTTGGAAACAACAGAAAATAAGATCTACGAGTTTAGAAATAGTTTAGTATATCAAAAAGCAGAAAAGAACAAGCTATTATTTTATGTACCACATAGTTTATAATCAAATGTATTGCGTGCATCACACGACGATTTAGGACATTTAGGCGTCGAAAAAGTGGTCCACCACATTACACAGGTATATTGGTTTCCGAATATACGGCAGAAAGTTAATCAGCACATCCGAAATTGTCTGAAACGTGTTGAATTTTCCCCCTTGGAAAGCCGAAACGAAGGACTTTTAAACAACATTCCGAAAGACAATGTACCATTTAGCACGATACACATCGATCATTGCGGTCTGTTTGAGAAAAGCGGACGTGGTTATAAATTCATATTATTAGTTGTCGATGCATTTACAAAATTTATCAGATTGTTCGCGTGCAAGTCCACGAAAACCGAAGAAGTAATAACTTTTTAAACATCTTAACGATTCTTTCCGAAGTTACAGCAAGCTCAAGCGTATAATTAGTGATCGCGACTCCTGTTTTACATAAAATATTTTTAAAGAATTTATCACAATGCAGCAGGAATTAACCACGTGTTAATAGCTGTCGGAAAACCTCGAGCTAACGGACAGGCTGAAAGATATAATAGATTAGTAACGCCAATGTTAGCGAAATTATGTGAAGCACCCAAGGATTGGTCTTATGTTCTCGATAACGCGTAGAAGACGCTATAGACAATACATTTTGCCAATCGACATGAACTACTCCTAGCAAATTACTTTTCGGTGTGAACCAAGCAGGTAAAGTGAACGATAGCGTACGACCAATTCTTATCGATTATATTGATCAATCGAGAGATTTAGTTGCGATAAGAAACAATGGGTGCGTCATTATTGACAAGATGCAAAACCGCAATAAATTTTACAATATGATCGGCGTCGCAAACCGAGTACTCAATATGTAGTCGGAGATTATGTCATGATTAGAAATCACGACGTTACGCCAGGAGTCAATAAAAAATTGATACCTAACTTTAAAGGCCCATACGAAATGATTAAGGTGTTGGATTATGATCGATACGTAGTCAGCGATATCGATGGATTTCAACGAACACGTATACACTTTTCGACGGTCGTAGGGCCTGACCGTCGTGTTGACTAATTAATTTATTTCAATTTAGTTTATAATTTTATTTCTATGTCATCACATTTTATTTTACCACACATTATTATATAAATGTATATCGTTTCTTTTACTTATTGCTTTGTTTGGTCGCGATAAAGTCAATGATAACCGAGGACAATCATAGTGTCAGAATAGGCCGAACTCTAAAAGAAACACCTTGAGCTACTGTGTTTTGCGTACGTGTCCGTTACGCGAGGAAGAGGTAAATATCGTTCCTCGCACAGTGTTGTGATGCGTGGACATCGCCCCATATTTCGTCTTGGGAAAAACCAGCTGATCGGCAACGACTCGCGCTCTAAGGCAAAATATAAAAACTAAGGACAGCCGGGCCTCCATTCGAGTTGTCGGTTTTGAAAAAGAACAGTTAGCAATTAGCATTCGAACTCGACAGACGAATAAACTATTCCTGCACTCTACGAGTATCAATCTCTCCTTAGAAAATCTTCACTCTACACTACTAGAAAACATTCCTTTATATATTTCAACTATATAACTAATATATACTTGTATTTACATTCGTACAACTTCTATCCTTGCATGTGCGCAGTATAGCACCTTTACAATAAACTCTTTAGACATACGTAACCACTCTTTCCCATTGCTTATTAGCAGGTACGACAATCATCGCGCTCGTTGCGTCGACTTCCTCTTTGTTCTTACACACTGACATCTAATGTCTATTGCGCGAATCTCAACAAGGCCCTCAAAGTAAATAATTACCAAAACAGTATTACTTCTTCCTCTATCATTTCTTTCTAATATGTACTATTTACAAAGAAAAGGCAGGCTAGTAATAGCCTGAACATTCTGTATATATAAATTTATACGATTTAAAATATATTTTGTGTTGTGGATTTCACAAAATTTCACTAAAAACCTAACAAATACATGATTGCCGGTTATCTCACAAAAGCGGTGATACGAGAGAAATTATTATGGTCTGTTAGTAAAATTAAATTAACCCTTAGCACTCGAGGGCGCCTCTGAGGCACCACTAAAAAGCGCTGTACTATTATTTAAAATATTGTTTACATTAATAGATACGTCGGTATCTAACCAATTACTAAATATTTAAGTATTGTAGGAGATATTATATCAATTTCATATCTACCAAATTTTAAAAAATCATAGAGAATGGGAATATTCTGGGTCAGAAGAAACGTTTGATTTTCGAGGTAAAATAGTTCCAAGTGCAAAGGGTTAATGAATTGCGACGAGATTGAACAAGATAAAGATTGATGTAAAACTTACATTGCTCATAGGAGGAGATTGTAGGCAATTACACACATGTAATATACATATATTAGTATGAGCGCCGTAGTTAAAGTGAGGTTAGGAGTACCGACATGTCGCGACACCCGGCACGATTCCGCAGTCGCTCCGCAGTAACGTTTAGAAAGAAAGACAATTTAACCTATTTATTCACTCGTTAAATATAAATATATATATATATATATATATATATATATATATATATATATAGTTATATTATTTTGTTAAATATGTCAAATAAATATATAAATCTATATTATATTCTATATTCTATATTCTATATTATATTCTATATTCTATATTCTATATTATATTCTATATTCTATATTATGTTCTATATTCTATATTATATTCTATATTCTATATTATATTCTATATTCTATATTATATTCTATATTATATTCTATATTCTATACCACATTAAATACAACACAAATAAGAAAGTTCCTTTCTTATTGGTTTTAAAAATTTGCCAAATGTCTGAATACGTCAGAATATGTTTAATTCACATAGATCTACGAAACGTATTTTTAAAATTTCCAATATATGCCCTCATAAAAAAATTATAAAAAACAACTTTTGGTGTTTTTTAACGATTCCGATCAATTGCAATGTTTGAAAAAATTGTGATTGTAAAATTAAAAGAAATTAAAATGTTGGTTACATGCGAGAACGAGCTCAGGAATTTATATACCTGGGACGGCGGTTAAAGTAAATAATATCAAGTAACTGCTCTAGCCTTTTTTCCACGAATTCAGGTAGTTGATAAGAGTAGGAGAACTGTTTAAATAGCGGTAAAGTGAAGATTTCAGGGCTTTTTCTCCATGCGTCATGAAAATTAAACGGGTGAAAATAAAGTTTGTGTCTAAAACATACTGTATGCGCATGCAATGGAAAGAGGTCACCACAGCTGATTAGTTAAAATACAGTAAATACTGACCTGGCACTTGTACTTCTTCCGCGATCTGTCTCCACGCGATGTTCTTATTTGTCCAATCCGTATAGTTGGCATGATTTTTATTGTAAAGACATTCATGCTTGCTCACAGCTTCGATAAGTTTCTCGTCAGGCATGATGTTTTTGGGCGTACCTCTCCGCTGGTCGAAACTGAAAATGATTCCTACGACACACCAGCGATATCAGCTGCTCGAGTTTGACAACAAGCGACAAGGTGAGCGACCGCCGATGTAAACATCGTCGCAACGAGAGTTTGTTGAACTCATAATATTACCTCGCGGGCCATCGTATCCTGTTTCTCTTCCAAATAAATCCGTTACCCAATTCCTTTGTTTCCACGTAGCTTCGGTTATTACGGCATTGTTCTAACGAACGTTGCTGCGATCCTACGCCCCGTTTCACACTAGAGCGGACGGTGCGGCGCACAGCGATGCCGGGGCGGCCAAAAATCAATTTTATAAATTTTTGATTAAAAAAAAAAGATTATTTTTGTATTACCAAATAGTTAATGTATAATGTGCCACAGTCCGATTAAAAAAAAAATTTTTTACGGAGATATAGGCATGGCAAGTAACCCATTTTTCTCTCTTGGGAATTCATCAGTTTTCAGCGTCATAGTTATTTAATTATTGCGTCTATAATTGAATACATACAACTCTGAAATTTATAGGGGTTGTTATGCATGCTTTAAACTATTAACTGGCACAAACCATTTTTCAATAAAGTTATTTAACATTAACTAATATGGATTAATCGGAAGCCTCCTTGCGTTACGATCATTATTTATTTATGGAAGCATATCTTAAAAGTGTTATCGAGCTTCGGTATGGCACTACTTGTATTGGTAAGGTGTTATATTGAAGTAACTTTGTGTAAAAAATCTCAATCTACTTCGGCCAACCTTCGCCGCAATTTAAGTTTAAATATTAACTTTTAAAATTTCCAATAATAAATCGCGCGGAAATTACGATTATTTAGGGTTTAGGGTTAAATTTTTAAGGTTATATTAGTTAGTATAGTTAATTAATTATTTTTAATAAATTTTTTAAATAAAAAAAGTGAATAATAATTTTTTATGCTAAATAAACAAGGTTTCTAATGTATAATAAAATGGCAAAAAAATTTGTTATGCTATCCCAAAATTAAATATTGAGCATCCTAGCTTAGTGGAAGGTACTTCCTTTTTGGCTCGGGTCTTAAAAAAGAGATCCACGGATCTGAAGATACCATTATCATGTGAAATACATCTTCATTCGTTGCGAAACGAGAAAATTTCTTAGAATGATACATACGATAATATCTATAATACTGTAAGAGTAAAAGATGTTAAACTCAACTGAGAACAATATAAACGTAAACTCGTTAAATCGCGTAACCGTAATCGTATGAATTGTAAACGGAATAATTGTATCGTATCGGAATCTCTTCTTGTGATTTTCGTAAAACGTCGTAACTCAATGAATGCGTTCATCTGAGTGAATTGACGTGAAGTTTTGTTTATGCATTTCGTTTGTCTACTTATTTACAACGTTGGTTACGTAGTCAATCGATATCACATCGATTGACTCTCACACACACATAGATAACACACACATACTAATGTCATTACACGCATAAAGAATGTCTCAAATATCTCGCTCCTACAATACTGAGAAATCCAGAATAACTGAATTCTTGAATGTATCACTTTCGGGGAGTAAAAATACACGTTTTAGGTAAAATTTTAAAGGGTATATCATAAATAATTAAAAAAATTGTGAAATTTATAATTAAAAAAATATTTATTATTTCTTTTTTAAAAATTGTTATTACAATTTTTTTGTTAAATAAACAAAGTTCTCATTCAATTTGCGACCACTGTCACAAAAATTCAATAGGCATTTTTCTGACAATATATAGTAACCTCTATAAAAATAATTTATGTAATATAAAAAAATTGTTATTAACATTTTTTATACAAAAGGATTAATAAATCATATACATTTCACGTTTTCCTTTATCACTTAAAAATATTCCTTAAAAATTTTCACATTAGACTCCAAATAATCGTAAGTTCCGCGCGATTCATTCTTGGAAATTCTAAAAGTTGTTATTTAAACTTAAATTGCGGCCAAGGTTGTTCGAAGTTGCCCGAGATTTTTTACACAATGTTAGTTCAATATTATACCTTGCAAAAACGATTAGTGCCAGACAGAAGCTGCTTAACACTTTTAAGATTTGCTTCAATTAATAAAAAATGAGCCGAAAACAGAATTTTGCAATTAGCCCATATTACTTAATGTTTAATAATTTTTTGAATTTTTTTTGCCATTGAAGCGTTGTACCTGTGGCAACCTGTCTACAAAATTTTAAACAAATTCATTGGATAATTTAAGTTTTACGGATTTTTGACCGCTTTTTGGCCATTTCGCACACTGTGCGGCGTACCGCTACGGCGCACAGTGGGCGAGAAAGCGATATTTGTGGACAAAAATCTGTCTACAACTCAGTTTTCCACCGAATTAATTAAATTTTTTTTTAAATGTTCCTGAAGGTCTATATTTTAGATTTACAGTTAAAAATTTTGCGGTGTAGGGTTAAGAAGCGTTGGCAACTCAGCTGGGACATGCAAAATGGTATGGGCGGATGAAGTATCGGAGTTATTGAGTTTTGTAGATAAGGATTCTCGATAACGATTTTTGCGCAGCACGTCATCAAAATATAGACCTTCACGAACATTTTAAATAAATTTCAATTGAATCGGTGAAAAACTGAGTTGTAGGCAGATTTTTGTCCACAAAGATCGCTTTCTCGCCCAGTGTGCGCCGTACCGTCTGCTCTAGTGTGAAACGGGGCTACTAGCCCAATTTCAAAATCCCTACTCCTTATACTCTCCGAAACCGATGCCCATCAATGTATGAAAAAGGGTAGAATGTTTCCGATAGGAGGCATTGAAACGGATTTTAGAGAAAACATTCACAATGTAGAAGTATAAAATATTACTTTACGGAGTTAAAACAGATGGGATATGAAAGGGAGCTTATTAACGAATGAAAAACAACAAAATAACATAAACTTTCATTTATTATGGCAAAGAAACGAACAAATAAACAAATTGTTACTGGGAAAAAGTTTCCGATTGATACAACTGCTGGAACAAAGTTTCCGATTCGATCTACACTGTCCAACACTAAATTTATTAAAGAATTCTAGTTGGATAATTCCTATAGAGTATGTTGCACTGAATCAGAATCTGCCCTCAATTTTTCCCCTAGACGCACAGTTTTTAAGAAACATAATTTCAATGAAAAAATATATTTTTCAATTTTAAACAAATATTGAATAGGGTATATAGGCGGGTTCTAATTCACTTTTTTGGGGCTAAAAAAGCAGAATGAGGTAAACTCGCTCGTAGGGGGGAGGGGGAGGGGGAAGATACCGCGAGCCTCCTTATCTTGAAATATGATACCCCTTTTCAAGGACAGTATCGCATTGCACAAGCCCGATCTTAGGCGAGGGGGGAGGAGTGACTCGAACGTGATGGAATGTGCATTGTCATCATTTTATTATGAT
>CM052340.1:569178-593649 GCA_028455595.1 Lasioglossum vierecki | reverse complement strand
GTTTAGGAGTTATTAACAAAAAACACAGACCAATCAGAGTGCGGCTAGAGCAAACGGAGTTCGACTCAGCGACAGGTCCCGCTTAGCGTGGCGGCGCCATTGGCCGAGCCAGAATCAATCCGCTGTAGCCGCGCTCTGATTGGTTCGTGTTTTTTGTTAATAACTCCTAAACAAAGCCGCTGGCGTCATTTTTGTAAAGGAAAATGTCACTTCAAATGACCCAAGAACCTCCCATTTCCGGGAAGTACACGAATTTTGGGACACTCTGTATAAGTTATTACGCCCTCTTTCTTATTTATTATTCTTAGTCGCTTACTTGCTCGGGCGTTGGCCCATCGCGTATTTACCTTTTCGAATTCTAACTGTCGCACAGTGTAACGTTTCGATCATTTAGGGTCGTTTAATTCGTAATGATGTCATTTCCTTTTTTTATCATGTATTTTGCTAACACTACTCAAACTATGATTATTTCTAGTGACTTTAACATTACTTTTATTGTATTGGCCGAAAATACGTATTTTAACTCTTGCAAATTACTGTGTGAATGGGTATTTCATTTTTCCCAGTAACAATTTGTTCGTTTCTTTGCCATAATAAATGTAACCTTATATTATTTTGTTGTTTTTCATTCGTTAATAAGCCCCTTTTCATTTCCCATCAGTTTTAACTCCGTAAAGTAATATTTTATTCTTCTAAATTGTGAGTGTTTTCTCTAAAATCCGTTTCAATGCCTCCTATCGGAAATATTCTGCCAGGGGGTGTACACTATTTCTGGAATTCTGATGAATTTGTTACGAATGAACTTACATATTATATGTGTAAATGATACCATTAAAATATCTGTATGGAGTGACATACACCTAGAAGGTATAAAATTTATGAAATTTCATAATCTTACCGTTGATATTATTGTTGATGTCAATATTTTCTTGGTTACTTGAATTTGATCTGTTATGTGTAGTGCAGGAAGTTGTACACTGTACACTAAACTTTTTACGTAGTTAAATTGTTCCATTTCAATATTCAAGTAAATATTTTAAATTACCTTTAATGCGTTTCAAACTTTATTGCAAATATCTGTAGTGAAGATAGATTAGTCTTTTTGAACATTGCACATGATGTCGATGCATGCATATTGGGTGACCAGAACGAATTTCAATTTAGGAGTTTTTAGTTTAGTTTTGAGTTTACACTCGGCCCACTGTAGACGATAACATTTTTAAGAATCTTTCTAATGGCTCTTTGACGAATTTATTGGTTTACACTTAAAACATTGAGTGTTCCTATAAAGTATTAGCTTAAGTTGATTTGTTTGGAAAAGACAGCATGGTTGCAACGCTCTCAATCTCAATGACACTTGATTTGACGTAACTGGCCCTAGACATAGCGCTAGAGGACCGATAATTTATAGTTCCCAAAAGAAATACATACAAGGAAGTCTGTATCATCTCCAGATTTTACGTATTTCGAGTGTACAATTATTACATTTAATATGAATGAATGAATGAATGAATGAATGCATTTATTTGATTCCCCTTGAGGTTACAAATCCTTTTTTCACATCTCCCTTCAAATCCTCCTTTACATTTTTCTTACCCTAACTTATACTACCTTAAACTAACTTAACCTACTAATTTACAATTATGTACAAATATATAGCGAGAGAGAGAGAACCTGTGTGTATTTACATTCCTTATACGCTTAAACTTTAACTCTACCCCTCTATAATACGATTTTACCCCCTCCCCTTTGCCCCTTGAGAGGCCCTTGCGGGACCTCCCCTTCCGGCTGTACTTTCCACCCCTCCAATCTGCCCCTCCATACCATCACACCTTCCTCCTTCACACATTCTCTCCCTCCATTCATCCACCTTCCTCAGCCACTCCTCCCCTTCCCCTTCCTCTCCTAAAACTATTCTCACCATGTCCTGCCACCCCTTTTCTTCTTCCCCATTCATACATACTTCCCACACATGCTCCCACGATTCATTCTCCCAACCACACACCCTGCACAATATCTCCTCCTCCTCTATCCAATATTTCCCCTCTCTCATCCCATTTCCTAATCTGTACCTGGCCAGCCTTTGCCATCTGCTCTCTCCCCACCCTTTCCCTAAATAGCTAGGTAGCCCCTCCCCTTTCACCCATATATACCATTTATTGTATTTCGATCTCCTTATCCTTTCCCATCTCTCCTTTCTCTGATTTTCCTTCTCCCTTTTCACAATCTCTCCACTTACTTCCTCCCTTCTCTCCTCCATCAATTCCTCCGCCTCCTCCCTTGTCCATCCCCTTTCCTCCCAATATTCTCTTATTTCCAATTCCCACACTTCTACCTTTCCCTCCTTTTTCCCCTCGCCCTAATTTCCTCCCAACATATCCTAGCCAGCTCTCCCCCTTTGCCCTCTCTCAACTTCTTTTCAAACCCCCATGCCCTCAGTCCCGCTCTCCCCCTCAGCATCTCCTTCTGTAGTTCCTCTCTCACCATGTACCCCGGCGTACATCTGTCCACCCCCAGCACCCACTTTAAATATCTCTCCTGCAATCTTTCTAACTCTTCCCTCCCTTTCCAGCCCCAAATCTCTACCCCGTAACTAGCAACCGTTCAGACTAGCTTGTCAAACAGCCAAACCCTCCTTCCCCAGTCATCTCCAAATCTTCTTTTTCCTATTCCCCACACCTGCCCCATTACCGCCGCCCCCTTCCTCATTCTGTCTTCCACCTGTCTTCTCTGTCCCCCGTCCCTTGTTACTATATATCATAAATAATTGTATTCCTTTACCTCCTCTATCTCCTTTCTTTTCCACCACCATGTCACTTTCTTCCACCTCCCCCCTCCCCTTCTGCACCTCATCACCTTCGACTTATCCACGTTCAAAACCAATTTTCTCTCCTCCAGATACCTTTCCAGCACCTTATCATCCTCCTCATCCCCTCCTCATCCTCTGCTATCAAGGCCACATCGTCCGCGTACGCCAACGCCACTATTTTCCTCCCCCCACCCTGATCCCTCCCCACCCACTCTTCTGCATACCTCGTCTAGATCCGCCAAAAGTAGTGTGAACAGCAGCGGACTTAGTGTTACACCCTTGTCTCACTCCCCTCGCTGTCCAGAAACTCTCCCCTTCCTCATCCCCTACTCTTACTTTACTTCTCGTCTCTCCTAGCAGCTCCTTACATCTTTCTACCAAACCCTCCCTTATTCCTCTCTTCCTCATTGCCTCTATCAGCACCTCCCTATCTACCGAGTCAAACGCCGCTTTAAGGTCCACGAAACATACTACCATCTTCCTACTCTTATTCTTCACCTGCCTGTTTATTAGGTAGTTCAGCACGTAAATATTATCCATGCATCCCATCCCCTTCCTAAATCCGGTTTGACTTGCAGGTAATATTTCCTTTTCTTCCACTTCCTTCCTTAACCTATTCGCCAAGATCGCCGCATATACCTTATATGCCGTCTGCAGTAGCGTTACCCCCCTATAATTTCCAACTTTTCTACTGTCCCCTTTCAATCATCTATCCAACCCTCCCCTTTCCAGACCCTATTACATACCCTCCCCAGCCATTCCACCACCTCACTCCCTCCATACTCCCAAACCTCATTTCTAATCTCGTCCCTCCCTGCCGCTTTCTTGTCCTTCAACCCTTTAACCACCTTTGCCACCTCCCACATCTCTATGTCCTTCTCTCCATCCTCCCCCCTTTTGCCCCCTGTACCTCTCCTAACCCTCCATTCCACTCCCCCCAGAAGCCCTCTGCAGTGCTCGTCCCATTCCTCTATTCTTATTCTCTTATCCACTCTGACTCTCCTTCTCCTTTCCCTGTTCACTACCTCCCATACCTGTCTTACTGTTTTCACCTCCTTTATTTCCCTCTCCCATATTTCCCTTTCCTTTCTTTTCTTCCCTTCGCATAATTCCTTGTAAGGCCTCCTCCTCGCCCTGTACGCCTCACCTCCTCCTAACGTCCTTCTCCAATTCCTCAATTCTCCTCTCACTTTCCTCTTTTCATCCCTATACTCCTCGTCCCACCACCCTCTCTTCTTCCTTTCTACCTCTTTCCCTTTCCCCTCAAGCGCTTCCTTTATCCTGTCCTTCAGCCCTTTCCAATCTTCCTCCACCACCTCCTCCCCACTTTTCCTTCTCCCAAACTTCTCTCTAAACTCCAATACCTCTTCCTCCGACCAATTACAAACCCCCATCCCTTTGTCTCTGCCTTCCTTATTTCTTCTTTCTCCCCTTTTCCCCTTTAACCAAACCAATAACGGTGCATGATACGAGTCTATCCTTTCCCCTACTACCATTTTTTCAACTCCTTCTCTTGTCTCTTCATTGCCTAAAATGTAATCTATTACCGATGATCCGTTTCCCCCCACAAAAGTCCACTCTCCCTCTTCATCCCCTTTTATATTTCCATTTAATATACTCCATCCCCTCTCTCCTATGAACTTGCATAACTTCCTCCCTTCCCCATTAACTTTCCCATCCTTTGAGCTCCTGCTCCCCCTTCCCCCTCCCTCCTCTTCTTCCTCCACCACTTCTCCCCCCTCTCTTTCCGTTCTCGCATTAAAATCCCCCCCTATAATCACCTTTGTTCCTTCCTCCCTCCCCTCTGTCCACTCCCTTAACTCATCCAATTTCTTATCCCAGTCCCTATTAACATATACCCCTATCACCCTCCACCATCCTCCCCCTATCTTCATTTTCATTGTCATAATACCCTCTTTCCCTCCTGCACCTCTGCCTTCCGACTTAATTTCAATCTCTCTCCTCACTCCTATGACCATCCCTCCTATCGCCCTACCTTTCTTATCCTCTCTTCTTGCCCATTGCGTCTCCCATATGTACCCCCTCGGCACCTTCTCTCTAATCCTACTCCATCCCTTTTCTTCTATCCATGTCTCCATCATCACTATTACGTCCCACTCTTCTAATCCTTTCCAAAACTCTTCACCTTTGTTCTTCAACCCTGCCACGTTCCAAAACATTAATTTGTGTCCTGGGTTCCCCTCTTCTCCCCCCTCTCTCCCACCTCTCTCCTCTTCCCTTTTCCTCGTTTCCTTGCTCCTTGCACCAGTCTTCCTCTATCTCATCCCATCTTTTTATCTTTCCGTTTACCCACATCTTCATGTACCCTATCTGTACATTCTTCCCTTTCCCTCTCACTTTTTCCGCTTCCCTCTCAATTTTCCATCTTGATCTCCTTTCTTCCTCCGTCAGGTAATCAACCAGACTTTCCTTCCTTCCTACTAGCTTTCTTCTCCTTTCCATCACTTTCCTCTACTCTTCCCTGTCACTCATTTTAATTAAGGCTATCCCCCTCCCGTCCGCTCCTACCTTCCCTAACTTTCTTATCCCTTTTATCCCTTCCTCCTTCAATCCCAATTCCTCCCATATCTTCCTTACCTCCCCTCTCAAATCTTTTCCCTCCACCTGAATCCTTCTTATAATAATATTATTCCTTTTCTCCTCTCTTTCTTTCCTATCCTGCTTGATCTCTAATCTTCTTAACCTCCTCCTATTCTCCTCCAAATCCTCTCTTCCTATCCAATCTCCTGTGCCTTCCTTTTCTGCCTTATTCCTCTCTTTCTTTAAATCTTTTATCTCCCCCTCTACCTCCTTTACCTTTCCGTCTATTTTCTCCAGCCAACTCTCTAATTTTTCCCTTTTTATCTCTTCTTCCCTCCTCTCCTCCCTCCATTTCACCCTTTCCTCCCTCCACTCTTCCCTCCACTCTTCCCTCCACCTTTTCCCTTTTTCCCTTTCCCTCCTCAACTCTTCCCTCAGCAGCTTCATCTCTCCCATCATCCCACTCAACAACTCCTCCATTCGCGCGCTGCCTCCTTCCTCTTCCTTTTCCTTAACCTCCTTAGGGGACCTCGATACATCGCACCTTTTGCCAATGTTGCTTGCCTCCTCACCCCCTTCCTCTGTCTCTTCTCTTCCTCTTTTCTTCCCCATGCTTTCCACACTCTCTGCATCGAACCAGCGATCAATTTTTCCCTCTCTCCACACTTTCCCTGTTTTACCCTTTCCTACCTTCTCATCCTCCATCTCCCTTCCCTTAATTTCCTCCACTTTGTCCAACATTATCTATTGATCGTTTCCCTTGCTGTCTCTAACCTATTCAAATTTCCCACCTGTCCACCTGTCACTATTTCTGATAACCTTCAGGTCGCGCCATTTGTTGTTTTTCTAGTTCCCTTTTTTCCCGCCTACTCACCTTGTTCTCACTCCGCCCTAACCTATCTCCTACTCTCACCTTTCCCTTCCGATTACTCACCAATCCCTTCTTTTCTCCCTTTAACTCCAACCTACGCCTACACCTCCTACTCCCTTTTTCCACCACTCTCACTCCAATCACACCTTTCCTCTCCACTTTCTCACACTTAAACTCTCACCGCTCTCCACGCACTTACGCCACACCAACAACCGGAAGAGGAAGTCCATTACATTTAATATCATTATCTATTTTATAAGAATGCAGGGCTTTTCTAGTTACGTTCTCGCCGAGAAGTTCTCGGGTATCGCGATAACTCGCCCGTCCGAACTTGTCCGATCATTTCCGAACACATCCGACGAAGTCGAGTCACTCTCTCCGGTAGCCCGAAACTCTCGGGCCATCCGATATCCCAAGAAGTATCAGACACCCGAATCAAGCCCGACCCGAGCCCGATTTCCGGGCTGCCCGTACACCCCAAGCAAACAAGCATGTGCTAAGAAAGGTCTCTCAAGTACTTAGCATTTCTGTTTATATTTAAGGGTGTGGATCTGAATGTGACCTTGAAAATTTTTCGATCGTCGCGCCAAAACAAAGGAGCTGCGGGTAGAAGAACTAAGTAGGGGGTGTTAGGTACATTTTCTACAGTTGAATTAGTCGTCTCGAGACGCACTCGCACACAGGCACGTTCGGTCGACGTGTCCGTGTGCCCAGGCGAACGGCAACAGTTCGGTGTTTGCGAAACGATTTCTCTACCGGGCACAGTTCGGTGCTCTGCTCTGGCGCAATCGCTAGATAAAAGATCAATCTATGAGGGATCTGTACCGAAATCGCGAGCTTCTTGCGTTTTCTAGGTGTAATTTTGATTATTGTCGGTCGTAAGCTGCTCGGGAGACTCTCCGAGCAGGCTCCACGGGCCGTCTCGAGGCGCTCTCGCACACAGGCACGGTCCGTCGACGTGGCATGTCCGTGTGCCCAGGCACCGACGAGATATTGTTAAAGACTGCCAGCCCCCGTGCTATCTCGCGGGACCAAAAAGTGGGCGCAATGGGCGGGGTGGTAACGGTGGAAATTACAGTGATCTGAAATATCACATCGCTAAAAGTTGCTCCACCGACGAGAATAATATCAAAATAGGGGCAAAACATCGTCTGAAATATGACGGAGAATGTAACGTTTAATAATAGTCTCCTCAGTGGTCTTTTGCACCGACGAAATGCTGTCGGAAGCATTCTGCTTTTTTGGCTGAAGCCAGAATATATCCTAGAGGGCGTAAGAAACATCGAAATTTTCGTGGGACACGTAGTCCCGTAAGGCTGGCAGTCTTTAACAGTATCTCGTCGGTGACATCGTCTGATATATGGCGGAAAATATAACACTTGATGGTAATCTATATGGTTTCGTGATGATTCGCCTTTTCACCGACGCGTCGCGGCGAGAATCTCTCTCCTCAGTGGTCTTCTGCACCGACGAAATGTCGTCGATGCTTCTGTTTCTTACTCCAGTCAAAATAAATCCCAGAGGGCGTAAGAGAACACTGAAAAATTCGTGAGACACGTAGTCCCGTAAGGCTGGCAGTCTTTAACAGTATCTCGTCGGTACTTTGGACGCTGATATTTCCTAATAATTAATATAAATTGATTGTGCAGCGGCGAACGGAACGGGTTTTTGCTATTTTCAGAATTTCTTGCGAACAATCATGGAAGCTGCAGCGGCGTATAATACACAAAGAAATATAGAAAATGTATTTATAATTTTTACGATATGGTCGTCGAAATGCGCGGTTCGGCGCGCTGTTTAGGTCTGCATGAAGCCTTACAGCAATTTTTAGTGGCGCCTCGGAGTCACCACTCGAGTTCTAACGGCTAAAGAGAAAACATTTAAGTAAAATTACGAACGAATTACATGCTTAGATATTTTTTATTCAGTTTGAAAGTTTCACATATACACGTTAATCATTAACGACATAATAAACAATGACATATAGATATTAGAATCTGGGTAGATGCCCGATCGCGGATCATTGCGGGAAAAGACGTTTTGTAACACATATTATATAATAATTATTATAATAATGGATATATATGTATATATGTAACAATATTTATAGACATATAAAGAGGTACTTTATGTGTATCTGTGTATTACATAGTATGTATATTTATAGTTATATATTTTGTATTCTTGTAACACATCAATATGTCATTTTAGGCATGTAAATTCTATGTACGTGTTCGTATGTATGTTCGCCCCGTGCACTTCCTAATTAATCTCTTAAAATGCTCAGGTATGACGCACGTATCAACCAAATGCTTTTCTTCGTTATCATACGTTCACTCCCCACACAAATTGTATCGTATCCTTATACACGAGAATTACTTAATTTTAATGAAAGAGAAAAAATAACACCCAGGTACGGTATGCGGGTAGTAAACCGTAGTATCCGTAATGTCGATCTTAAAACATGACTTACACTCGTACGACTATTTTGTATGTGTACACATTGTCTCCTATTTGTTCGTGTTCTTGTTTGACACCGGCGTATACAGTAGTAGTAAAGGTCGAAACGTCAAATAAGTGTCTTCGACGCGTGAACAAGCAAACAGTGTGTTTCTGTGTGAGAGCACCGAGATACACGAGGATGAAAACGTTCGTCGCGGTTCGGTAAAAACAGTGAGTGCTTAATTATTCAATCAAAAAGTCCTTCCTTGCTCTTCTGTTCAACATGTACCGCGCTCTATGTTCTTCTACTTTAATTTTTGATCAGACGCGTTCTATTACGTCTACTCGCGTGCCGTGTGTATGACTGCGTCGAAGAAGCGTTCTCAGAGTAGTACGCTCGATCGAACTACGATCGAAATAAATATATATTTGGTAATTATTGCAAAAGGATTGCCGTACTTCGATTTTGATGAAACTTAAATATGTTAAGCAGCAACACATTTTGGCCAACTTTTGCCTTTTCTAATACAGGGAGGTCGCTTTTAATTTACGAAATATTTGCAAAATACTATTGTTAATACATTATCGAATTTTCCGTATTCTTGCACGCTACTTGGCAACGTAACGCTGATCCGCTCGGTGTCTGTTTATTTTATTTGTAAACACGCAGTGGAGATTAGAGAGAAAACAGGGTCTCACTCTATATAGGGTGATACAATTATAAGGTAAACCCAATTTTGAAAAACTACTCCTGGATTTTCGTCTCCGCTTTCTCCACGATCTAACCACAACTCATTATATTCGTATGATTTTTCCATTACTAGTTCAAATTTCCGGATGACAGCTACAACGCTAAGCAATGGCGCACCCAGGCCGGGGGGGGGGGGGTTAGCCTGGGGCCAAATACCCCCTCCCCCAAGAAAAAGGAAACAAAACACTGAAAAATTAGCTAAACCGTAGAATAGCTGCTTCCTCTCCGATTTCGATGATTTTTGGATATGTTGTTATATGTAAAACTAAACATTTTGAACCACTTTTCCCTATACACATAAGTAAATATATGTGACTACCGTTGGCACATATTTTTATTACAACAAAAGGTCATTTTGTTCAACTTGCCCCCCCCCCCCCCTCAAAATTAAATCCTGGGTGCACCACTGACGCAAAGTTTATGCGAATATAATGAGTTTGGCTAGATCGTGGAGGCGGCAGAGCGGCCGCGCATACAAAAATCGAAGAGTAGTTTTTTTTTTAATTGAAAGCTTAGCTTATATTTGTATCACCCTATATAGAGTGAGATCCTGTTTTCTCTCTCATCCGCACCACGTGTTTACAAAAAAAGAACAGACACCGCGCTGGGACAGCCTTACGTTGCTACGAAGCGTGCAAGATTGCAGAAAATTCAATACAGTATTAGCAATAGTTTCTTGCGAATATCTCGAAAACTAAAAGCGATCCCCATGTATTGAAACAGGAAAAAATTGTTCTAAATGTCGAAATCTGTAACATTTAAATTTCATCAAAATCGGAGTACGGCGACCCTTTCGCAGTATTTACCATATATTTATATATATATATATTTATATTTATAATATTTATGTATACAATTTATATATATATATATTTATGTATAATATGGCTATGCCGTGAACGGCTCGTCGGCTGCGCCTGCAACGACCCGAGCACTGTAAGACACTGTACAAAAATACCGCTTATAATAATTAGTAATAATAACAACGCAGCCGGCGAGACTACAACTACGGCCATCAGAGATATGTCTCGACATGGTTCTTCGGGTGTCCTTGACGCGGGGACGCGCGTCGACTAGCGACTATCCCGTTTCATCGTTCTACGATCACCTAAAGGATATGTTCCACTAAGCGAGTCCGGAGTATAGTAATTGTTTAGAGAGGTTCATGTGAAACATGCAGACGTTGCGCCCGTTTCTGAAGAACCGCGTGAAACGGAAAATGTACCCAGGGATCGTCCATCCTCTCGGCACAGAAGACATTCTAAGACATTCAAGATCGCATTACTATCCTGAAGTAGTCTGTTCCTTCACTTCATGAAACAAAGGATCTAACCGACTAAGCAGAGCGCAGCAGCCCCGACCACAATTTTCATTGACATTGTGTGGAAAACAATGGTTTTAAGTTGAAAGATAAAATTTTAACTCGCTAACCCCTCAAATGAGGATATATGAGGGTAAATACCCTTAACTGGACCATTTTTTCTCGATTATTAATTAAGATATTCAGATTTTTTAAAAAATACTCGAACTTACATCCTTTATATCATATATTTTTTCATGATTGTGATCAAATTATTAAGGGTAAAAAAAATCATTTAATTTTTTAAGGGTGGTTTTTATTAGTGGTATATTTGAGTAATAATTATATATATTTATTATTTATCTTCTAAACATTCGGTTTCTCTGCGACTCGCTCTTAAGACTTTCTGATCATTTTGTTGGGTCCCCACCCTGTATATTGTAATATTATTATGGCTAAATTTCGTTTGTTTTTCAATTCTTTAACTATGTTCCACCAATCAGATTATCTTGAAACTTTCAGATATATTAGATAGGCAACAGAACATTGTTCTTGAATTTTTTGAAGTGGTCACTCGAAGGGTTGCTTGAAATTCGCACCCCTGAAGAATTAAATAATTTTTTTCTACACTTAACAATTTTCTCACAATCGTGAGAAAAATATATGATGCAAGGGAGGTAAGTTCGAGTATTCTCGTTTTTTTATCTGAATATCTTAATTAATAATTGTGAAAAAAATGATACAGTTAGAGGTATTTACTCTCATATCATCCTTATATGAAGGGTTAGACAATGCAATGTGAATAAAAATTGTGGCCGGGGCCGCTGGATTATGCTTAGTCGGCTAGACCCTTTAATAACAAGACAGCCATTTGATATTCGCATAGACGTTGCGTGATAACCGTCAATTTTCAAAGGAGAACTCGAAGAGAGATCGATTAGCATGGTGGAGGCTGTGTTATTTGGAATGCTGTAAAACTATGCACTCCTTCGTATCTACGTAAATAATTCAGTTTTTCGAACGGAGAACAAGACACGATGGAGTTCAGAGTTGGGGAAAATAGTATTTTAAATAATAAATAATAAATAATACCATTTATTTTAAAGTATGTGTACAATTTCGGAAATAAAATATTTTATTTGATGCAGTTATTTTTGAAAATAATATATTTTATTAGATGCAGTAATTTTTGAAAATAATATATTTTATTAGATGCAGTAATTTTTGAAAATAGTATTTTAGTTGAAAAATATTGAAAATATTTGGACTTTGTCTTTATTTTCAATTTCAATTTTAAATATTATTGCTGAAAATATTGGTTCGTATTCAATAGATTTATGAGTAGACATAGTTTCCTGGTGATAATAGGCACGAAAAATACAATATTCTATTTCGCGTCTCAGACTATTAAAATAGTAATATTTTATTTTGTGATTCCGATTGTTAAAATAGAAATATTTTATTATGTGGTTCCAATTGTTAAAGTAGAAATATTTTATTTTTGAAATTGTATATCTTATTTAAAATACTATTTTCTTTAAGCAAAATAACGTGTAAAATATTGAATAGTATTTGAAATATTTGTTTCGTCAAATAATGCCCACCTCTGATGGAGTTCAATAGCGACGTTTTTAGAATCCTATTAACAAACCTTTACTATTGCTTTCCTTTCGATTCAGTCAGTCTTTAATCTTGGAATCCGAGCTCCGGACTCACCGCGTAAGTGTAACTATTCTATCGTTGCTACTCTTTACTTGTCTATCTACTAATATTTTTTTCCAACTGGCAATTATTTGTGTTCTGCTGTTCAAGCGTACGTCGCCGTTGAACATAATATCTTGGAAAGATGTACTCTCGATATGCTTCCCGTGGATTCTAAGCATAATGTAGGGCCCGCAAAGAATCACACTTGGCGTATCGTTTGACTTAAAAAAAACTCCGTTTCTGTTCGACTTCTGCGGCACATTTAAAATAAACGGTAAACTAGTCGACACCTTTTGACAAGAAAATCTAGTTTCAAAGACAGTGTTCTCATAAAAACAGTTCGTTTACAAAATAACCAAGAGAACTGCTACTTGGAAATTATTGAATCTTTCGCTTCGAGCAACAGCGCGCAAATAACAACTTTGTATTTTTCTTATGGATGAAACTTCTTAGAAAAAACATCTAATGCGTATAGATAGATATATAATATATCTTTGACGATCTTAATATTGTGTGTATATATTATATGCAACGTATATATATATATTAACAAATAAATTCTCTTAAATCTCATACGTTCACGATATGTATACGATCTTTAGAGGTTATATCAATGAAGCCTTACATCAAAATAATTAACCATTATCTTACAAGTAGAACTTGGGCGTATAAATGATATGTGTACGTTGTAGTATACAGAGTGTCTCAAAATTCGTTCAACATCTAGAAATGGGAGGTTCTTGAGATCATTCGAGGCAACATTATCTTTAGCAAAGAATGACGTCCGCGGCTTTGTTAAGGAGTTATTAATGAAAAACACGGACCAATTAAAGCGCGATCTAGACGCGTGTTAGCACAGTCGGCCAATTAACAGTTGATATGCCGTGCTCACTGTGCTAACACGTGTGTAGGTGGCGCTCTGATTAATTTGTATTTTTCGTTGTTAACTCCTTAAAAGAACGGCAGACGCGATTTTCGCAAAGAAAAATTGTTGCTTCAAATGATCTCATGAACCTTCAATATCCGGATATTAAAGGAATTATGAGACACTCTGTATTGACGCAGACCTCCGACCCCCAACCGAAGGAGATTTTCCCATTATTTTCCCATTCACTCGTGCGTGACACATCGACGAAATTTCAGATATTGCGTTTGTAATCAAAGTAAATTTACATATGTGTACGAAACGACGTGCCGTCACAGACATATACCTGCGCATCTAGTATGTATATGCATATACTTCGAGTTTTAACGGGTTAAAACCCGTTATAATGGGTTTTAACGATTCCTTAAAACAGTTTCCGAAGCTCTCCTTCGACGTTCGCAGAAATCCAGATCGCGTCACGTTGTAACCACTAGCAATTTAACCTAATGTAATTTCGATATGCAGATTATTCGTAATATTAATAAGCTTAATTCTATCGGAATGTTAAATCGTCTATCCAAGTGTAAAATACTTGTGTAGTTTACTTTCCACGTGAATGTTCTTACGGTTTCTCATCGTTTCGTGACGGTGTCGTCGATAATATTTAGACCACGGATTTTTCTGCAGACTTACGTACTCTTGGATAGATCGAGGATAAACTTTTTCTTAAGTAACCATACATTTTTGCCTTTTTCCTATCATAATTTAGTATATATGGACAAGATGATGCGAGAATTCCTAGTTTCGATCCTAGATGATCAATTGTTTAGTAGCTATAAGTGTTTAAAATTGAGTAATTTCTAGTCTTTTTCAGTCCCACGTCGCTTACCAAGCGGAGCCGCTAAGTGGCACCACAAGCACAAGGTTTGCCAAGTAGATTTTAAACCACTAACCAACTATTTGTATTTATTAGGAAGATCAAATCTGTAGATTTGAATCAAAACCGTAAGACAGAGCAGAGCTGGGGAAATTAGCATTTCAAATAGCAAAATAATAAATAATCCTATTTATTTTAAAATATGTGTACAATTTTGAAAATAAAATATTTTATTTGATGCAGTAATTGTCTGAAAATAAAATAATTTATTTGGGGCAGTAATTGTCTGAAAATAAAATAATTTATTTGGGGCAGTAATTTTTAAAAATAATAGATTTATAAGTAGAAATAGTTTCTTGGTGATAAGATACACTGTATGTTTATCAACAAACCTCAGTAGGCACAAAAAATACAATATTCTATTTTGTGTTTCAGATTATTAAAATAGAAATATTTTATTTTGTGGTTTCCATTGTTAAAATAGAAATATTTTATTTTGTAGTTCCGATTGTTATAATAGGAATATTTTATTTTCGAAATTGTATACCTTATTTAAAATAGCATTTTCTTTAAGTAAAATAAAGTCTAAAATATTACACAGTATATGAAATATTTGTTTCGCCAAATAATGCTCACCTCTGAAACGGAGTGCATGGGAATATTTATGTTATGTCAGATTACATAAACTGCTTTGGTAACATCAAATGACATGGTTAAAATTAACCTCAATCTACTTATAATGTTGCACTTATGTTTTTTGTTTAGGGAATTATGTGAATAACTAATTTATCAGATTTATCGTATGTTTGTGCTGCCACCTAAGGGCTCCGAACGTCACTACACAGAACATGGCGGCGCTAACCTGTCAAAAACATTAGAAATCGCTCAACTTTAACCACTCGTAACGTTTGAACCATTGATCCTCCAGGATCGAAACTTGAATTTCTTACATTATCTCGCCCGTATCTACTGGACAACATAAGAAAAAAAGCAACATTTTCTGGTTACGCAGCAAAGGAGCAGCTTAGGTCATAGATAGTAAGTTACGCACAGACGCATGATAACTACTTGTTTCAATCAAATCAGCATAATCCGAAATCATCGTCGCGTCTCGCTACAGGTATTCGACTATCTTGTTTCGTATTTCGGACTAGGCTGTATAATTATAATGATAAAATATGCATAAAGTCCGCAGTCTAATTGTATCGCGCGATGGCTACAATCTACGACAAGTGTTTGGCGATGTTTACCATTCATCTTATCGAACATACACGGGAGGGTAATTAATCATTTCTACGATATGTATTATTCCTCTATAGCGTTTGTGTAACTATTTCCGTCGACATCGTACCGAAATTCGTCTGTTTACTTTCCTCGTTTCGCATAACCTAGAATTTTCCACAGAGATCGAAAAATATTGCGGGTTCTCAACGTCGTGCGTTCTTAAATGTACTTCGAACACATTTCGCAGCTTAAAATACATAGAAGCAAAGAGAAGTGTTCTTGCACGTCACAATCTGTGCCATGTTTAGCGATAGCTTACAAATTCACTAACCGTGATTTATCACAGTGATCGCAGAATCACAATGACGGTCGTGAGTTTAACTGCATTCACGAGATGATGGTAATGTTTGAAATCTAAAGTTGATTTGTCACTGTTACCCTTATTATTTCTTTAAATTAGTTCTTTCTTTAAATACATCGATTAACTTGCGCAAGAATAGCTGCATATATCTCAAGTTTAAAATTACGTTACTTTTTATACAACATAAGCTTCGTTTAATGATAAAAATCAAAAATATCAGATTTCTTTTCCGTACCTTATCTCAGTATAGGTTTTGCACTCCAAATTCATCCATTTGCAAATCAATCTCAAGCTTTTACAAACAAAGTAATTTTAATTGCAAATAACAAAATCAAATCAAACGGAAATTATTTGTTAGGAGAGAGAGAAATTTCAAATTTTATTTATTGCAAAGATACACATGGAATACTTACTTAAATGTAGATACCAATTCATTAACTTTGTAATGTATGAAAACTGTATGTAGACATATATACATATGTGTATTCATTGGTGCCATTTTCTGATAAATAAATTTAAAAAATGAAAGAACATATATCTATTTATTGAAGAGTATTAAGGATTGAATTTCATGTTTCCCTCACAGTAATGACACCGATCACGTGTGACTAAATAAATATTTAATTTATCTAAATAAATAGTTAATCTTAAATATCCTTAATGGGTAAAATTGATTCGACTTGCAAACGAATAAATTGCGAGTGCAGAACTTATATTTAAAAAAGAAAAAAATGAATACTTCTTCTCTATTTCGAACTTGTAGTATTTCTTTAAATAGTGTAAACATGCAGGCAATTTCTTTTATGCTTATGTACCCAGTCAGCCGGGCCTGCTTCGAGGTGATATCGAGCATAGCCTGGCAATCTCCACGATTATGGACAGCACACCCTACCAGCATAAGCGATACTTCTGTGAACGCAGATGTTAGTCCAAAATCGAGCAGCTGGCTTATTGGGTATATACATGCTGTGTATAAAGTTTTACAAAATACTAACGTATTACTTAACAATTATAGGAAACGCAAACAATAGTTTGATAAATGTTCTATAAATTAAATAAATTTGATAAAAATGCGATGTATTTAACTCGCAATTTTGTTTTGATGATGTTAATATGAAACATACAGATTATGTGTCTGTGACTTGCGCGAAGAATAGTTATAAAATCATGAATCACTGTGAAAAACCACCGTACTTGAGAACGAACGTGATCGAATCACGAGTAATCCAATAGTAGCAGTTAACGCCATCCCTAATCATGTTGCTATACGAATGGGGTCACGTATAGTTGCGTGGAAACGTTACTGCGTCTCATGCCATCTATGTACAGTACAGAGCACGAGAGAAAACTAGTGGGACGGGAACGGGGCAAGAAGGGTATTGCGCACGCTCCACTCGATCCCCACTTTTCGACTCTACGCGTGCGTAGTTCCCGCCGTTCATAGGAGTAGGAACAGATATTGATACCGTGTATTTCTACGCCGACTACGCCAATGGATTGCCATTCACGGCATCGCTCGCTCTGTCTCGTTTGTTTTGTATACATCTGACTAGCTTTCCGCGACGGATTAGTGTGCGTGTGTCCATTTCCGCAAATAGCGCGTTAGGGCCAAGAATCCCTAGTAGCATTTATGGTTGGCTTTTTGTTGGGTCTACGGTGGCGGTATCCGTTGGGCAACCGTTGGAAATGTCGCTCTTTTTTGCAGTTAGGCCAACGATCACACCCAACGTTACTATAAAACGAACCTACAGAGCCCACATTCTGATTTTCTCTTTAATAGTTATTTTTATGGTATATCATAAATAATATACATATCAAATATGAATTTTCAAGGTAAAATTTTGGGGAGAAAGGAAAAAACTAAAATAATACCCACGTCGGACTTGAACCCGGACCCGTTTGCGTAGTAAGTACATGCCCTGATTCTTGTTCGTAGATGTTATGATCAGGGCTACTAGATACGTCAACAACTTAAAATTAATGTATCTCAAAAAGGAAGACCCATTTTGAAGAAATCCAAAAGGGTTCTCTTATACTACACGAACACAACCCCTTGCCTTTCCCTTGGAAAATGGAAAAATTAAAGAAATTTAAAAATTCCAAGGCTGATCACAATAAAACTTTAGTGGAACAACCATCGCGCAAAAATACAAATTTTAAGTACATTTAGAAATAGGAAAAAAAAATCAATTAGGAATATAACTTATTTTTGGTTGCAGCTACACTTCTGGCGTCTGTTAGACGATATATTTAAATGTTGGCAGATTTTCGTGGGGTCAATGTAGTATAATCGTTGTAAATTTTATGTTACATAACCGACTATAATATGTCTAGGCCCAACGTTCGGTATACGTCGGCAAAACTACTAACCATTCACCAACAAACTCTCAACTGTTGGCCAACCATAAATGCTAGTAGGGATGCGTGTGAGGTTATCCGTCTACGTTATAGTCTGATCACTCAGGTATTATTTCCGTCCCTCTTGCCCCGTTCCCGCCCCGCTAGTTTTCTCTCGTGCTCTGCACTGTACTTCTGTCGGATACATTCTGAACTATTGCTGAAAGATGGCATAATTTTGTGAAGCGCCTAATCGGCGTGGTGCGAAGCGTTGGTGAAGTCTATCGCGAAACAGATGCAACGAGACGTTTCAATGAATCGTGTTCGCGTTCTGCTGGAATTGACAAGTGTCGACTTCCTGTTGAATGTATTACGGTTCATCAGTCGTCGTTATTTCATTTCGACAGTCCAGATTCCTTGCTGGATCGAGTTAAGTAACCGAATGATCTCTAGATATCGCCGGTGAAGACAGGCGGCTCAAGAACTTGTCCGACTATCGGTTATTTTATTACAGTCTTCCCTCAGATAGTGTGACGTTCGTCGCTACGGATAGTGTTACTTTTGTTATCCCTCCTGCTAGGGGTTCGATGTAACAATGTAACGCCATCCAAGGTCGAATATCAGCGAGGCAATACTAATGCAATGATGAAACTTTCGTAATTTTACTTATTTCGTTACGAAACCTGTACGGGACCAAACACGGTAGAATTGTTGATTATTATATTTACTTGTTTAATAAGCAGACAGCGGATCTTTGCAACAAACTGAAGTGATATAAAATTGATTTTCCTTCTTATTGTGTTTAAATTCTTCTAATGATTTTACCGTTCCAAATTACATCTAATCATTTTTATCATAAATGCATAAAATCCGCTATCTATTAATAAGTGATGAAAGTTTAGAACGCAAAGAAGGACATGTGGAAAGAAAGAGACCTGCTCCGTTGCAACGTCCTAACGCAAATATATATATATACAAACCTTTTTTATTATTTATTTTTTAATCTCGAAAATTTTATTAACATATTTGTAAGCTTTCCCTGGATAAAAAGAAGATCACACTCTGCAGAGTTTCAATTATATTTACCTACATCATAGCGAGCCATGATCACACTTTAAACCTTCGCAATCCTTTATTAAGTGTGACTCGACATTACGAAAAGAAAAATCTAAATAAAACGGACCACAATGTCCATTTGGTTCTTCTTCTATTTATTTAATTGTCTTATTTTTTAGCAAAAAAAAAACAAATATAAGTTCCACAAATATAAAATTACAACAAAGTTTGAGAGCTATATTCAATATGATTAGTGAACAAAATTCTTTGAAGTAAATTTCGAATAAAACACTTAAAATAGCAGGGAATTGTTGGCAAGAAAATTGAAAAATAATTCGCAGTGCAAAGGGTTAATTCCGTAAATACGGTCGAAATTATCCTGTGTTTAGACTCGTTTTAATTGGAAAAATCTCACAAATACGTTGGTAAAAGTTCTGTAAAAGAGAATGATAAATAAAAAACTTTTCTATTTGCATTGACACTGTAATCGATAGTCAGTCTTTTGAACTGTACCGGCTACCTCGACCCTCAGTCCTTATTTGTCGTTTCCACGCTTTCCTTCTCGATGTTTGGCAAATTTCAAAGAACGTAGTACCTCTACGCTTTCCGAGCCTCCATACCGCTGAGGTAGTAACACTATGCGAGGGAAGAGATTGTACCCGACCAAACGACGCTTGACAAGAAATTTACATTACCGACGGTGAAGCGATAATCGGAAAAAAACTTTCGAATATCGAAGATTGTGACGTACGAAGAATGTCGAATAACTCGTCCCGAAAATTTCGGGGATTGCGTTGATATGTATGAGACGAATGACCGTGGATCCACAGAGTGACAGCTAAATACATCGGGCACTCGAATTTTCTATCAAGTATACTTCGATTCTCGCTTTTAACAGATATCCAGAAAACACTTGGCAACAATCTTGATATGTAACGTTCGGTGAAGGAGGTCCGTTCGATTATCAATCTATCGAGGAGCCTTCGTTTCACCCTGTTATTATATCGTACGCCACGATCGAGATGCTTTTTCTTTCCAGACGTGACGAATCAGATACATTCGTATATCACCGCAATGATAAATTCAATTCACACCCATTATATACGTTTTGTTTCTCGTAAATCCTTTCTGAACATTGATTGTTAACCCTTTGCACTCGGAGCTGTTTTAACACGAAAATTAAACACTTCTTCCGACCTAGAATATTTCCATTCTATATGATTTCTCTCATTTGAATGCATATTAAATTGATGCAGTTGCATCTGACGCAATACTTAAACGTTTCTTGAGTCATTAAATACAAACTAATTTAATAATAATGTAAAAACTATTGTAAATAATGATACAGCAATGTTTTCAGTGGTGCCTCAGAATCAACGCTCGAGTGCTAAGGATTAATCATTCGAAATCGTTCAACACTAATATTTTGTATAATTAAAATACGGTACTATGAAATTATGAATGTGGTCAGAAGATGAACAAAATATGTAGACAATGGAATTACGTTTGATAGAGTGGCCGCTCGATGGGGTCCCTTTAATCCCCTCTCTGTCACCTAAATAAGCGCGCAGCGAAAAGAGCGCGCGTGTGATTGGCCGCGGCCGCTTGATAAACCCCGCGTCGAAAGTACCCGTATCTCACGCTTATCGAGCGGACACTGTACCTCCCGTATTCCTTTTATCCCGTTGCTCGAATTATGCGACAACAATTGATTATACTTTCAGTTACCATTACGTTTCGACGTTTATAAAAGCACTGTTGATATGTATTTGACAAACCATCGCCGTTAATATCTGTTCCTTGACATGTATTCGGTATTAAACGTACAAACACATCTTATTCATCGATCTAAAATTTACTTGCTATTCCGTTCCGTAATTAGACACATAAGAGAACTCGTGTTTAATCGCATGGATAGTGTTAACGAATCTTCCACGAAAAATTTGGGATAGTCTGGCCGTGAAATAAACTCAAGAGAAATTAATCACACAGCGCAGAAATCTATCCAGCAATTTTTCATTGACGTTCTCGTCATAACGGAGACGATCGACATCCGTGTGTCGATTGGTGCATCGATAGACGACGCCGTTCGCTGCATTCACTTTTCGAGCCATACCCAGATAAATATATCTGTCTGTACATCGATGCACCAACTTAGAAAAACCTAGTCAATACTCGTATTTCCGTTTGACAATCCCGATCGCGCGACAACACACACCATGTTTTTGGTTAGTCGACGTACACCCGCGCGAATGTGGCGTTTACTAAAGGGATTCGGCAGATTTGATGATCTCGAATGATCAGAGTAATAATGCCACGACACGAGAAAGCGATACGCGCCGACGAAATCGTGTCGCGTCTCCGCGTTCGCGGCACGATTGCACGGCTTCAGGAAAACAATAACAATAAAACTGGCGGTGGATATATATATAGAGAGAGACAGAGAGGTCGAAAGGGCAAATAGGAAAATGCGCGTGTTTAAACAAGAGGAAATGTAGATTTGGTGGCCGCGAAGATTGTCGGTGGTCGCGTGACCAGTCGCAATTAAACCATCGCGATGACCACTGTCAGTAACTGGATCATCATGCCGACGTAGCTGTGATAGTTGCTGGCCAACGACGATGTCCGGCCGGCGTTTTTACCAACGCAACCCATTCTCTCCAGAGGTATGTTTTCCAGGGCGTACTCGCGATGTTCATTCATCATCGTGCACACGGTGCGCTTCGTGACCATCCTCTCGACGGGATTGCTGCGCAGGTTACGCAGCCATTCGGCGTACCACCGTAGCTCGCAATCGCAGATCAAAGGGTTGTCTGCGATAGAAAACAGAGGCAAAATGTGAAAAGTATTAGGATTTGATGTACTCCGCGACCAAACGGTTACACATCTTGCATTTTTGAAAGTTTTCTTTGGGTAAACTTTCCCTTACGTAATCAGACATTTTCGCTTTATCTCTATGTTATCCAATAGATTTGGATGAAAAGATGTGAGAAATCTAACTTTTGATACTAGAACATGGATAGTTCAAAAGTTATAAGCGTTTAAAGTTGACGGATTTCCAGTGTTTTTGACAAGCTGAAGCCGCCATGTTGAGTATAGTGGCCGTCGCGCATCGCTTGCTGAACGGACCCGCTAGGTGGCCCCATAGGCACGCACAGTGTGGACTCAGCGTTATTTTTTGCTCTTTTGGATATCTTGTCAATTGAACAGGTCTATAGGCTTGGTGTTGCCCTCAGCGACTGTTGCTATACGCCTGAACACTCGCCGACTGTTCGCTAAATGGATTTACGACTGAATAAGTGAGTTTTTAAAACAAGCAGTTACTGCCTCTTCTTTCGTTCGGGTAAAGTTGCCATAGGTCGTGTCCGCTATCATACACCCGTATTGAATTGACGAGTAATGTTTCTTCGCGATTATCTCGTAATCTAAAGCCGACAGCCAAAAATTTTATAGAGAAATGTTGTTCAGAATAATAGACTTGACCACATATCCAAAGCTCATTGAAATCGGTGAACATTCACATAATTGAGAAACTCTTGTCCGTTACGATGTCACGGCGTACCGCCAACGCTCTCTTGCTCGCGCGGCGCGGCGCGGCTGCCCAGGTCGCGCTTTGATTGGTCCGTGTTTTTCGTTAATAACTCCTAAACAAAGCCGCGGACGCCATTTTTGTAAAGGAAAATGTCGCTTCAAATGACCCAAGGAACCTCTCATTTCCGGGAAGTACACGAATTTTGGGACACCCTGTATGCCTTGGATTGTGCCTTTAGAAAATTTCGTTATTTCTGCGGTAGGACGCATCGTTCCCAAACATTAGCGTTTACTTACTTTCATAATGATAATAATATACTACTTCTAACGAATCGGGAAGTTCTTTGTGTGGCTCTTGGAGTCACACACAAAATAAAAAAACAATAGCTGTAGGCCACACTAGCAATGCGTACCACTCTAACCCTCTCGCAAGAGCAGTCCTACTTGCAAGCTAGCGGAGCGAACGAGCAACAACTCTCAGCTGATTTAAATTGTATTTAACGTCCCTGTGAACTCTTCTGTGAGGTTATTTCTTGACGGGACCTACAGTTTATTAAGGTGGGATCTGAACCACCTTGAGCACCAGAGCATTAGAGAGCACATGGACTATTGCCAGAGGTGCCGCACCGTGAGCAATTCGGACGAAATAGGCGACAAAATTAAAGAACTTTCGATAGAAATGAGATAGAGCGATGAAATTTTTTAAAAATTAAAACAAAAAGTTTGTAGAATATGGGAAAAATGGAGAGAAAATATGGTACGAACATTCTTTAACCTTAAAAAAATAAAAATGTAAATTTTTTGCAAAATTTTGCAAAATTCGGAGGTCATAGTCAAATTTTGAGATCAGATTTGAAATGAACGTGAAAAAATTTACGGGAAAGGATGTATAGCATGTTCGAAAAAAAATTTGTTCGGCGCGTGGTATTGGAAAAGCCACGATTTTCTTGAAATTGTGCAAGTTTAATGAATTTTTTCAGGGTTAAAAAACGATCGCACCATCTCCCTATTTTTCCCATATTCTACAAAATTTCAAGTTTATTTTTTAAAAAATTTCATCGCTCGATCTCATTTTTATCGAAAGTTCTTTGATTTTGTCACCGATTTCGTCCGAATTGTCCATTGTGTGCCGGTAGGATTCGAACCTGCGACGTATCACGTAGATTCCTAGCCGGCCCTCACGACCTAATCGCCAATCAACTAATTAATTATCGACATTGCCACGTGCTTCTATCGCCACCTAGCGGCTACGATCGATAAGAGGTGCATGACCTTCACTACACACAACATCGCGGCGCTAACCTGTCAAAAACACTGGAAATCGCTCAACTTTAAACACTTATAACTTTTGAATCCATTGATCCTCCAGGATCGAAACTTGGATTTCTTGCATCTTCTCATCCAAATCTACTGGATAACATAGGAAACAGGCAAAAATTTCTGGTTACGCAAGGAAAAAAGCAGCCAGACAAATTATAAAGTGCCGAATGTATTAAGTATTAACACATTTCGTAATACTGCAACTGAATAATGTTAGAAAATTTGTGGTTTACTGTTCAGGATTGTTCAGTGAATCTCAAATTATTAAAGAACGTACTTTTGAAATTTATCACCCGGTTTACGTCAGAAAACGTAAAGAGGAGAGAGTTCAAAGGACAGGACCGATAAATTGGGAAAACACGGTTGTGGTTCCATATGTTGAAGGTATTTCCAATGATATTAAAAGAATTTTTGGAAAAGCAGGAAAACACTATTTTCAAGGTACCACATTATTTAAAAAACTGGTTTCCTAGTATAAAAGA